>CAJQZP010000358.1:47500-160086 GCA_907164705.1 Parnassius apollo | reverse complement strand
ATTATAACCTGCTTGATATAATTGTTTTAACCCGCTCCAATTTTGTGTTTTCCTAATCAAGCAGGATTCCCTTCATCGATTTGGCAAATAATAGTTCGTTTTTTTTTTTGGGAAGCAGTGAGTGAGAGAAGAGCGAGTGCATTGTACCGCATATATAAGTGTAGAAGTATATTGTAGATACAGTCTACTTAGATTAATATCTCGCGTAATAGGTTTAGGGTTCGAACGGGGGAATTAGACTTCGGCAACCTTAAACACGTGGCTCCACCAAAATTATTTTTTAATTTTTTATTTATTTTTTGTATTAATTATTAAATTAACATCATGCATGTTCTGCTTATTAAATAATTTTTAATGCATAAGCGGTCTTACACCTGCGCTAGCATATTCTTTGTCCATTGTAATTTATATTTAAATTTCAAAAAATTGTGTGTAGTGTGATTATCAAATAAAAAAAAAAATTCACGGATGGTGTGGCAGGGGTCGCCTTGATCTTGTTGCTCCGTTTGCCCCGAGCAGTTGTAGTCTTGAGCGGAATTTAGCCCCCTCCCCCCCAAATACGCAGGGGCAACCTGAGCACCCACGCTCAAGAGGTTAGTAACTTGGTCATGGATGCTCAGCGAGGGATTCTCCAGGGGTGTTGGTACCCTCCTGCGGTAATTTGTCATTTAATGCCGCTACCCTGTTGCTGGGGGGGGGGGATTTGGGCCTCCGGCCACCTGCACTCACCAGACGAAACGCGGAAGCAGAGCTTCCACTTCACGCCGGTATTCTGTGAGCTGGCGGTACCACCCCGGTTTGCGCCGGCCCATACGTGCAACAGTAAAGCTGCCGCGTGGCTCTACCACTGTTGAAAAACTCTTGTGTCGAAAAAATTTGAATATTTTACTCGATAGATTTAAACAATTATTTGATGGCGGTCTTGGGCGATTTACCGGAGGATGAGCACCGCTTCGCGTGCGTACAGGCGCCGTGCCAGTATTTTGCCGCGAGCGGCCGGTGCCATCCGCAATGCGCGAGCGGGTCGATGCCGAGCTGGACTCCATGCTGCGGGCTGGTGTCATCGAGCCGGTGACTCCTCCGACTGGGCCTCTCCACTGGTCTTAGTTAACAAACCTGATGGATCGCTTCGCATTTGTGCGGATTACAAGGTAATCGTGTCTTATTGGTGGATAAATTCCCGATTCCTAATATCGAAGACTTATTAGCTAATCTTAGCAGTTGTACTTGGTTCAGTTTGTTAGACTTATCTCAGGCCTATAACCAAGTAGAGCTAGATGAATCTAAAAAATATACTTACGGTAATAAATACACACAGGGGTCTTTATATGTACAATGGTGTTGTTTATGGATTGGCTTTGAGACCTGGTATTTTTCAAAGAATTATGATAAACCTTCTTAAAGATATACAAGATATACGTAATACGGTAGTCTTCTTAGATGATATTTAAATTTTTAGTGTATCTGAAAAAAGAACATCTTGAGACATTGCAAAACTTACTTTCAAAAGATTAGGAAGGATAAGTGTGTGTTTTTGCGAGCGAGGTAAAATATCTTGGTTATATTGTTAAATTTTAATTGGCCCTCCGACGTCTGCGGCGTTGCACCACCAAATCGTCTCTGGTCCCTCTCATGCTAGCGTTGACTGCGGGTATGGAAACCCTCCGTTTCCTCCTTAGGTAAAATCGGCATGATTTTATCCCACTTCAGACACCAATTGTTACGAGCTTGAGGTTCGTGACAGTAAAAACTGCCGATTGAATTACCAAAATTTACACTTTAATTCACTTTACATTAATTAAACCTTAAAACACTAATAATTAACCACACTGATTCCCTTTATTTTGCTCCGAAGCTTCGCTTGTCTCGCCAAATTCAATACTTCCACGATCGCATCTTGCAGCGTCTTTAAATACACATTATCAACGAAACATCCAGAATATTCAAGTAAATACGCGCGCCAATCGACTAGGCGTCGAAAGTTCGAGTGTCGGGCTTCTAGAAGCTTAGTTCTTCGTTTCGATACTAGATGGCGCTGTCGTTGAAAGATTAGTGATGTCATTTTCTGGAAAGCTCCCCTCGCTCGTCCCTGACACTAGATGACGCTAGTTTCGTGTACATGACGTCAACTTAGGCGCGCAACAATATTATAAATGCGAAAGTGTGTTTGTTTGTTTGTTTGTCCTTCTTTCACGTCGCAACAGAGCGTCAGCATGGCATGAGTTTTTGTATGGGGATAGTTCGGTGGCTGTAGAGTGACATAGGTTACTTTTTTTACGCGGAAAAACATCTCATTCCCGTGGGAAAATAGAATATGTTGCAAAAATTAAATTCAGCTAGGTGACGCCACCGTGATTCTATAAGACGGACGACGGTACGATGGACGAACACAGAAGGTCAGAATATCTAGATTATTATGTATTTTTACCAAAATTAAGATAAAAAATATATGGATCTGTATTTTTCCACGCAGGACCGGGAAGAGAGCGATAAAAAACATAAAATTCACCAGCTGATTTTCTTCAAACGTTTTGGTGCATTGTAATTCACAGAATAGGCGATAACCTCGTAGACGATATTAAGTAATCCGTTGATGCTCTGCCTACCCCGCAAGGGTTACAGGCGTGATTATAAGTATGGATCAGAAATACTATCACCACCTATCACGCTTTCACCCTTAACTATTACTTAACTGTGGTAGAAACAGTTCTTAGTAAGCCTTATTAATAAGCCTTAGTAATATTTATTGAACGGAAATGAATAGAGTTCTTATATGTGGTTATGAATGAATCGGTATTACAATAAGAAAAATTGTGCAAAATTATAAGAAAAATATTTTTAAGAGTTCTTATTAACTAACGTATACATAGTTTAAATTGATTCCACTAGATGTCGTTACTAGGTTTTTAAAACGCGGTAACGAAATGTTTCCTGACATCTACTTAACTCCCGCCGTTGAGCTGCGCGTCAACTTATAGTGCACGCTTAAATTATTTATATTTCGTAGCTTATTCGACTACCTGCTTTCGATTTCGGTTGTTTGTTATTTGCTTTGTGATTTGGTTAAGGTGGAATGGATTTATATTGGCTTTCATTTTCGGATTTGTGTATTTTCTTGGATCGGTTTTGTTGATTTGGTTGGTATTCCTTTATACATATTTAGACTCTGGCTTTGATTTTGGATTTTGTTTATTTAGAATCGTGAATTGGTTTTCCTTGTTTTAGGTTGTTTAACAATATTTCAAAGGAATATTAATAGTATAGATAGTGTATACGGTACCTATACACTTACTTCTTTTTTCGTTGGTTATATTTATATTGACTACTGCTTTCGATTTCGGTTTTCTGCGATTTGTTTTGTGATTTGGTTTAAGTTGAAATAATACTAGTTTTCACGGAATTTATCGCGTATATTTTAACTTTTTAAATACCCGACGTTTCGAACGCTTTACAGCACTCATGGTCACGGGCAGGACTGAGATGTTCAACGTCCATATGTCATAGTTAACCGCGGTTACCATAGATTAAAATTTAACTTTTGTTCCGATCTATGCAGTATGAACTTACGGTATCTTGAAGTCTTGCAGTTGTATGCTTGGGTTGGGATTTAATTTTATTTATTATAGGATCCCAAGCAGATGGTAGCACCCAGCCATCTTCTCTATTGAAATTAGGATGTTTTTTGATTTCAATAGCCTCGCGAATCATCCTTGGAAGGAATCGGTGTTCTTTAGCGAGGATCTGCGGTCTATCAAATCTGATGTAGTGACGGGGGCGATCCTGTACGTGTTCACAGACTGCAGACTTCCCGGAGCGTCGATTCTTCACATCAGCTATATGTTCTTTAACGCGGGTTTTTTTTTGATCTTTTAGTTTGTCCTATGTAGGAGAGACCACATTCACAATCAAGCTTGTACACTCCTGCATCTTGCAGAGGGACATTACACTTGACCGATGGTAAAAACTGACCAATCTTCTTCAGCGGCTTGAAGTATGTTTTGATGGAAGCGCGCTTCAAGATGTAGCCAATCTTGTCAGTGACTCCTCTAACATATGGCAGTACAGCAGGTACACGCTCGACTGTGGCCGGCTTCACTCGTTCACTGTGACGTAGGCGCGGGACTCGAAGCTTGTTGTCATGCAAAACTTGCTTGACATGGTGGAGCTCTGCAGCCAGGTGTTTACTGTCACAGATCCCTCGTGCTCTCTGAAACAAAGATTTACCCACGGTAGCTAACTGTGAAGGATGGTGGTGAGAATCACCGTTTAAATATCTATCTGTATGGGTCTTTTTTCTATACACAGTATGGCTCAAGGTGTTATCAGGATTCCGAATTACTAACACATCTAGAAAAGCTAAGGAATTGTTTGCCTCTAACTCCATTGTGAACTGAATTTTAGAATTTATAGAGTTAAGATGGTCTAAAAATGCATTTACTTTGTCTAAAGGTAGAATTGTGAAAGTGTCGTCTACGTACCGCTTGTAGAACCTTGGATTTATGGGAGAACTAAGCAGGGCTTTCTCCTCAAAGTCTTCCATGAATATGTCGGCGACAATGGGAGATACAGGTGAGCCCATCGCCACACCATCTACTTGCTTGTAGAACTCCTCCTTCCACAATAGGTAGCCAGATGTAAGGCAGTGTCTTAGTAATACTGCATATTCTACGGGCATGTTGTTTTCTTCCAGCCTTCTAGTTACAATTGAGATGCAGTCTTCAACAGGTAAGCATGTAAACAATGACTGCACATCAAAACTGACCATAGTTTCATTGTCTGCCAGATGTAGGTCTTTAATCTCGCTGACGAAATGGTAAGAATCCTTTAAGTGTGCTCTTGTATGTTGCCCCTGAGTGGTGAGAGTATTTTCACTAAGTGTTGAGCCAATCTGTAAGTTGGTGAATCGATTTGGCTCACTATGGGACGTAATGGAGCATTGGGCTTGTGTATTTTTGGTAACCCATACAATTTTGGTGATTTGGCGCACGTAGGTATTATCCATTTTACGTCCAGATTTAATTTTTCGGAGTGTTTCTTTATGAGGTCACTAGTTGTTTTTAGTGTGCTATTTGTTGGGTCGTTTTTAACCTTTTTATAAGTACTTACATCCGACAAAAGTTCTTGTATTTTAGAATTATAATCTGACGTATCCATGACTACCGTGGCGTTTCCCTTATCTCTTATTTTGTCAGCGAGATTAAAGACCTACATCTGGCAGACAATGAAACTATGGTCAGTTTTGACGTGCAGTCATTGTTTACATGCTTACCTGTTGAAGACTGCATCTCAATTGTAACTAGAAGGCTGGAAGAAAACAACATGCCCGTAGAATATGCAGTATTACTCAGACACTGCCTTACATCTGGCTACCTATTGTGGAAGGAGGAGTTCTACAAGCAAGTAGATGGTGTGGCGATGGGCTCACCTGTATCTCCCATTGTCGCCGACATATTCATGGAAGACTTTGAGGAGAAAGCCCTGCTTACTTCTCCCATAAATCCAAGTTTCTACAAGCGGTACGTAGACGACACTTTCACAATTCTACCTTTAGATAAAGTAACTGCATTTTTAGACCATCTTAACTCTATAAATTCTAAAATTCAGTTCACAATGGAGTTCGAGGCAAACAATTCCTTAGCTTTTCTAGATGTGTTAGTAATTCGGAATCCTGATAACACCTTGAGCCATACTGTGTATAGAAAAAAGACCCATACAGATAGATATTTAAACGGTGATTCTCACCACCATCCTTCACAGTTAGCTACCGTGGGTAAATCTTTGTTTCAGAGAGCACGAGGGATCTGTGACAGTAAACACCTGGCTGCAGAGCTCCACCATGTCAAGCAAGTTTTGCATGACAATAAGCTTCGAGTCCCGCGCCTACGTCACAGTGAACGAGTGAAGCCGGCCACAGTCGAGCGTGTACCTGCTGTACTGCCATATGTTAGAGGAGTCACTGACAAGATTGGCTACATCTTGAAGCGCGCTTCCATCAAAACATACTTCAAGCCGCTGAAGAAGATTGGTCAGTTTTTACCATCGGTCAAGTGTAATGTCCCTCTGCAAGATGCAGGAGTGTACAAGCTTGATTGTGAATGTTGTCTCTCCTACATAGGACAAACTAAAAGATCAATAAAAACCCGCGTTAAAGAACATGTAGCTGATGTGAAGAATCGACGCTCCGGGAAGTCTGCAGTCTGTGAACACGTACAGGATCGCCCCCGTCACTACATCAGATTTGATAGACCGCAGATCCTCGCTAAAGAACACCGATTCCTTCCAAGGATGATTCGCGAGGCTATTGAAATCAAAAAACATCCTAATTTCAATAGAGAAGATGGCTGGGTGCTACCATCTGCTTGGGATCCTATAATAAATAAAATTAAATCCCAACCCAAGCATACAACTGCAAGACTTCAAGATACCATAAGTTCATACTGCATAGATCGGAACAAAAGTTAAATTTTAATCTATGGTAACCGCGGTTAACTATGACATATGGACGTTGAACATCTCAGTCCTGCCCGTGACCATGAGTGCTGTAAAGCGTTCGAAACGTCGGGTATTTAAAAAAGTTAAAATATACGCGATAAATTTCGTAAAAACTAGTATTATTTCAATGTGTAGTGTTCGCGTAAATATAAGAAATCATTTGGTTTAAGTTGATTCGATTTTCTTTTGACTATCGTTTTCGGATTCGTGTTGTGTCTTGAATTGGTTTTGTTGTTTTGATTTTAAAAATATTTAAAAGGAATATTTATTCCTTTTAGATATTTTGGATTTGATTTAAAAAAATATTTAAAAGGAAATTTAATTCCTTTTAGGTATTTTAACGTTTTTTTTAAACGTACGAACGTAACATTTTAGTCAAAAAATTTAAAACTGCTTTAGAAAACCTACCTGAAGAGGATTATAAAGTAGTCATTCACGCAGATCGGACTCCTCGAGGAGAGTATAAAAGGCGCTACAATGCACCTTTGATAAACGAAATAGCAGCCGTAATTAGTGGTGATCAATTGCAACGGGTAGCCTATACATAAAAGTTTTATGACGCTCTGCAATACCCATTGATTTATTGCAAAGGACAAGAGGGTTATCATTTTCAAATTCCACTAATTAACCCGGTCATAAAGCAGCCTACTCTGAGCAAAAAAGTATCATGTATGTATTTTTATGCGTATCATATGATGTTGCGAGAAAATGATTTTAACCTCTTAGCCCGGTGTAGACAATTATTTCATCAATTTTTGCTAGACATGTATGTGAAGGTAGAAAGTGAACGTCTCCGTTATATATCTTTAAATCAAAAAAAGCTGCGCGTTGAGAATTATATACATTTACAAGATGCAGTTTCTAGCAACGCCAATGTAAACCCCAGAGATTTAGGTAAAATGGTAATTCTGCCCTCATCATTTGTTAACAGTCCCCGCTACCTACATGAGTACACACGAGACGCATTCGCCTATGTACGAACTTACGGAAGACCTGATCTTTTTGTTACTTTTACTTGGAATCCCACATGGAAAGAAATAACCGAGGAGCTAATGCCGGGCCAAAAAAGTACTGACAGACACGATTAAGTTGCTAGAGTATTTAGATTAAAAGTACAAAAATTAATGTATCTAATTAACAAAGAGAAATTTTCGGAGAGGTGCAGTGCTTCATGTATTCAATTGAATGGCAAAAAAGAGGATTACCGCATGCCCACATTCTAATAAGGCTTAAAGAGAAGTTGCGGTCCAGCCAAATAGACGACATAATAAGCGCCGAGATTCCGGATCCTGAGCAAGATAAAGAATTGTATGATATCATCGTCCGAAATATGATTCACGGTCCATGTGGAGCACGAAATTCAATATCGCTATGTATGAAAGAAGGAAAATGTACAAAGAAATTCCCTAAAAAGCTATTAAAAGAAACAGTGCACAATGACAATGGCTACCCTTTATACAGACGCAGAGCTCCCGAAGATGGTGGCAGGAAAGTTACAATTAAATCTCGCTCTGGAGCGTTCGAAATCTTAGATAACAGCCGGATTGTCCCGTATTCGCCCATTCTATTTTAATGCCCACATTAATGTAGAAGCATGTAGCTCTGTCCGCGCAATCAAGTATAACTGTAAGTACATAAATAAAGGAAGCGACCAAGCAATATTTAATCTCAGGAGTGAAGGTGAGGCAAATCCCGTTAATGAAGTACCGACCTTTCAAACAGGGCGTTATGTCAGCAGTAACGAGGCAGCGTGGCGTCTCCTTGGCTTCCCTTCACACGAAAGGCACTCAACAGTTACTTAACTTGCTGTGCACTTAGAAAATGGAGAGAGTGTATATTTCACCGAAAGAAATTTCCAAGAAAGAATTGCATCACCGCCAAAAACTACACTAACAGCCTTCTTTCAACTTTGTTAAACCGACCCCTTTGCAAAAACGTTGTTATATTCTGAAGTCCCTCACTATTATACTTGGAACACATCTAGGAAGGAGTGGAAACGCCGTATTCAAGGCGCGCCCGTTGCGAATTGGCCCGTATGTACCGTCCATGTAACTAATTTTGAGTGTTTGCACCATGTTCGGGGTCCTACAGGATATAAAGACCTTAAAACTGTCAACGGTCAGGAATGCGCAACTTATAGAGAAGCATGTGAAGCTCTGCATCTTTTAGAAAACGATAATCACTGGGATGAAACCATGGAGGAAGCTGTGCAGTGCCAGTCACCAGCCAAAATTAGGGATCTTTATGCAACTCTCATAACATCTTGCGGGATATCCTAATGCACATGAATTGTGGGACAAATATAAAGAGTACATGGCGGAAGATATTTTGCGAAGGTTACAGCAGACACACGCGAACATGACATACAATGAACACATTTATAATGAAGCACTTGGAAAATAAATTGAAGATAAAGTAATGGCAATGGTAGGCAAAACATTAAGCGACTTTGGAATGATAAGCCCTCAGTGAACAACCGAAAATGAACTAAGTGATGAAATTATACGTGAAACGAACTACGATATACCAGCTTTGCAGCAGCAAGTAGCCGAATTTGTACCCCGCTTGCTTCACGAACAAAAACGAGTTTTTGACAAAGTATTAGGACAAATTGAATCTGGAAATGGTGCACTTTTCTTTTTAGATGCCCCTAGAGGAACTGGGAAGACATTTTTGTTAAATTTATTATTAGCGCAAGTACGGAAAGATAAAAACATTGCTGTGGCCGTAGCTTCCTCCGGTATAGCCGCCACGCTGCTAAGCGGGGGCTGCACATTCTGTTTTAAAACTCCCTCTAAATCTAGCCCAGGAAGAATCGCCGATCTGCAACTTTAGCAAAAATAGTGCACGAGGTATAATGCTACGACAATGCAAACTTTTAGTGTGGGACGAAAGTACAATGTCGCATAAAAAAGCTGTAGAAGCACTAAATCGAACGCTCCAGGATTTGCGCAGCAATACCGACGTAATGGGAGGAATGGTGGTTTTACTGGCTAGTCACTTTCGCCAAACTTTACCTGTCATTCAAAAGGGCACACCTGCAGATGAAATTAAAGCATGCCTCAAGTCGTCTATTTTAAGGAACAAGGTGACAAAATTCAGTTTAACTACGAATATGAGAGTGCATTTGTATAATGATATCAATGCTGGAAACTATTCTGACACACTATTAAAAATTGGCGATGGGCGGTTGGAAACGGATGCTGACGGCTGCGTTAAATTGACGAGAGATTTTTGTAATTTAGGACAAAGTCATTCCAAATTAATTGCGAGCGTTTATTCAAATTTAATGAACAACACGCATGAAGACAAATGGTTATGTGAAAGGGCGAAAAAATGAGAGCGTTAACAAAATAAATTCAGATATATTAAGCGAAGTAGCAGGAGAAATAACAGAGTATTTGTCAGTAGACACAGTTATGGACACAGAACAGACCACTTCATATCCAGTAGAGTTTCTAAATTCTCTAGAGTTGTCAGGTGTGCCCTCACATAAGCTTCAATTAAAATTAGGCGTCCCAGTCATGCTAATGCGAAATTTAGATGCTCCTCGGTTATGTAACGGGACAAGGCTGCGTGTGACACATCTTGGACGGAACATAATCGGTGCTACAATTTTGACAGGCGTAGGAAAAGGTGAAAATGTTATTATACCACGGATCCCTATAATTCCCACAGATCTTCCTTTTCAATTCAAAAGGTTGCAGTTCCCTATTAAGCTCAGTTTTGCAATGAAAATTAATAAAGCGCAAGGGCAAACGTTACAGGTAGCGGGGGTCAACTTAGAAAAACCGTGCTTCTCTCATGGTCAGCTATATGTAGTATGTTCGCGTGTGCCAAATGTCCAGAATCTTCACATTCCTACCCCGAATGGAAAAACATATAACATTGTGTACAGTAGCGTCTTAAAATAGTGTTCAGTTAGTTTTTTTTCCAAAATTCCCGCAATCAATTAATCAGAATTCCCACAGATCTTCCCTTTCAATTCAAAATTTCCTATTTAGCTCAGTTTCTTTTCAATTCCAAATGCTGCACCTCTGACGAACCTATTAAGCTCAGTTTCCTTTCAACTCAAAAGGCTGCATCTCTGACGGATCTTTTATTTGTCTCAGTATCCTTTCAATTCAGAAAACTGCATCTCTGACGAATCAAGTTAGCTCAGTTTCTTTGCAAAAGTCTGTATCCCTGACGGATAATTATGCTCAGTTTCCTTTAATTAAAAAATATAAATGGAAATGGGATATTTTTTAATTAAAGGAAACTCCTTTAATTAAAAAAATATCCCATTTCCATTTGGAATAAACGGGTTATTTTCATGCTTTCCTATACGCTGCGCTTCAAAACATTTAAATAGGCTGACGAATCAATTTTGCTCAATTTTCTTTAAATGGCTGCATCTCTGACAAATCTATAAAACTCAGTTTTCTTTCAATTCAAAAAGCAATGGATAGTTCATTTCCCAGTGACCATACGGGCGAAACAGCGGGTAACAGCTAGTAATCAATAATATTTGAACATGGTGTAAAACAGTATAAATATTATTACTACTCGTATTTTGCGTTCTAAATGTAATTGTATTACGTATTTAGAACTTGTTGTGCTAAGTAATAGAACTTTAGTTTGTTTTTAAAACTATTCAGTGATTTTAGGGAACGAATAGGTGGTGGTAGATCATTCCAACAGTGGGTTGCTGCAAATTTGAAACTACCTCAAAACGCAGCTGTGCGGTATCGAGTTGTTACAAGGGAATGAACAGAAGCTCTTGTATTATATTTATTTTGATCTCGGGCCCACTTCAGCATTTACAGCGCAACAGGTATACTGGTCGCTGTTTTGTTATTGTTGAGAATAGTATAGTAGCAAGGTGTAATGCACTCATTTTTAACAGATTAGCGTTGTTCAAATAAGGCGTTACATGACTTCGAGGCGGGACAGTGAAACAAAACCGAGTACACGCATTTTGCACCCGCTGTATGAGCTTCTCTGACCTTCTCAACAGTCGTGGTCCATAGGCTGCATCTGCATAATTTAACTTAGACAGTATTAATGACTCACACAATCTTATCCGCATATCTGCACTGAGGTATTGCCGAACTTAATACAACAACTACATGACTTTCAAATCGCAAACTAGAATCAAATAATACACCTAAATTTCTTGCCTCAGAGACTTGCTGTATAGGTTCATTATCAATTAGAACTAAGGGCTGAAGCATTGACATATTTTTAATATTTTTATTTGCTCCTAGAATTAAAAAAATTGATTTTTTGTGGATTTAGCACAAGAGAATTTTGCTTGGACCATAACGAGATACGTTTGAGATCTTCATTCAATAATTTGAGAGCAGTTTCAAAATCTTGAGGGAAAAGGGAAAAGATTTATATATTTGCAAGTCATCTGCATATAAGCGATACTCACAATTTTTG
This sequence comes from Parnassius apollo, assembly GCA_907164705.1. Classification (NCBI taxonomy): domain Eukaryota; kingdom Metazoa; phylum Arthropoda; class Insecta; order Lepidoptera; family Papilionidae; genus Parnassius; species Parnassius apollo. Next base: position 148,167 of record CAJQZP010000358.1, on the reverse strand, counting down.
ATACAGCTAGTCATGTCTGAACTATATAAAATAAGGACCCAGGATAGAACCCTGTGGGATACCGCGAGAAACTAAGTACGGTTCAGACATAAGTATTGTGCCATCATGTTTTGTTATATTAACATATTGCAATCTATCTGTTAAGTAACTATGAAACCATTGAACTGTGCAAGCGTCAAATCCATAGAAAGATAACTTAAACAGAAGAAGAGTACAATTTATGGAGTCAAAAGCTCGTGAAAAATCTAAAAGAGTAAGTATTGTCCCCATTCCCTTATCCTGAGCTGTTAGTATATTATCAAATACATCAATAATCGCTGTTGTGGTGCTATGGTGTTTACGAAAACCTGACTGTGCTAAAGGTAAGATTTTGTGTTCCTCTAAGTATTCGGTTAACTGAACGCAGACCACTTTTTCTAATACCTTAAATAAACAAGGCAAGCTGCTTATGAGGCGTAGATCTTTTAAATAGGTTGCCTGTTTTTCTTAGGGATAGGCTTTACCACAGCTATTTTCCATTGATCAGGGAAGGTAGAGGTGGTAATAGATTTATTCACAATAGCTGTGATAACTTTCAATGTATGTGGCAGTGTAATAAGTAACATATCAAGTGTTATCTGTTTCAATTTCAATTTCAAATCGTTTATTGCTTCTATAATGTACAGTACATTAGCAGTTACAGTGACTATTATAGACCCTGTCGGGCGTTGCAATATACAAGAAATATACAATAAAATAATTAAATGGACTTACAACTATGTAACATCATTATATTATATTTGGCTATTTTGAAAATAAAATTTTATTTAATACTTAGTAATTAACTATCAAAAAATTCAGTGAGCGTGTAAAAGCATTTGAAAATAAGATAATCATGAAGTTTTTTATTGAATGAACTTAATTTAACTTCAGATTTTATATTTATGGGTAGTTTATTGAATATTTTAATTGCCATGTAATATGGACTACAATTGAGCATTTTGGTTCTAGGGGGGGGGGGGGGGGGGGGGGGTAAAAATAACCTATGTTTATGCCTAGTAATTACATTGTGTGTTTTTTTATCTGGGTGAAGAAGTGTTTATTTTTAAATACGAAGTTACTTATATCTATTATGTAAATAGAAACTAAGGTTAATAATTTAAATTTAATGAAGTAGGGTCGACATCTATGTCTGTTATCAATTCTGGCAAGTATCCTAACACATTTTTATTTCGCTATTTGGTCCTCATTTGTTATATTTAAATGGAAAATATATAATATTTGTTAAACTCATAGAAAGTAAGTTTTGAAAGGTCTATATTATCATCACCAGGAATATTCAAAAAATGTTTATTTATTATATCAGGATCATTACAATGATCTGGCAAATTTATCTCAGCCTGTTCCTTAGTAATAATATTACCTTTTATACTTTTCCATAGAGCTTTAAGATTATTTTAGTTTTTATTAATATACGTTTCAAAATACGCTCTCTTTTCAAAATGAATAGCATTAGTCACAAGGTTTTTTAGATCTTTATAGGAATTATAATATTTATCTAGTTTAGTTTTCTTATACCGCATGAAATAGTGGTTTCGATGCCTCATCATGATTTTAACTGTATCAGTAATCCATGGGTGAGTTTGTTTTTTTAATCGCACTAATTTATTTGGGACATGAAGGTCAAAAGCGTTATTATATATGAATTAAATTTTGCTACCATATCATTAACATTGTTGAGATATAAAATACTATCCCAATCAATACTGTTTAAATCTGCAATAAAAATAGTCTACCAAAATCTGCTTAAGTGGACGAATGTAAGCCTTACGTGTAATAAACTTATCTTTTTCTATTAGAAATTGAACGGATATCACTGCGTGTTGCCCTAATTGTGGTATATGTGAAACTGTTGTGTTAGAAACACTAATGTCGGAGCATACCAAATCAATGAGTGTTTCATTGTGATCTGTATAATGTGTAGGCTCAGATATAACTTGAGATAGACGAGTATAATAGAGAAAACTTAGAAGAAGTTTAGTTTTGGGGTCATCTTTTTTTAGCAAATTTATATTGAAATCACCACAAGAATCATTTTATCAGCTCTTGTGAATGAAACAATAGATGAGGTGAGGGCATCTAGAAAAATATTTACATCGAGCCAAGGTGGACGATAAGCTGTGCCAATCATAATTTTCTGTGTGTTTATTGTGAAAGAGAGCCATATTTGCTCAACATCAGTGGAAGGAGGATGCGGGCAAGTACGCACTGCGATCCCCGAGCGTATGTAAAAGCCAACGCCACCTCCACGGCAGCCGGCCGCGGCTCGTGCCGCAGCCGGTATGCGGGCACAACGGGCGCGCGGTCCTCCTCACCTGTCCTCAAGCATGTTTCATTTATTGCCATTATGTCAACCTGGGAATCCTCTAAAGCAGCTATATATTCGTCATGGCTTGTACCCAGTGACCCAGCATTAAACAAATCAATTTTGAGTAATTTGTTTTTGATTTTTGATGAGTTATATTATATAAATAATTTTTAATTTCTTATTTCTGTATTTTTCCCATAGATTTAAATCACAATATATAAATGGACGATAAAAACATGTAAAATAATATAATATATTAATAACATAATATTTTAAGAGATGTTTAGGAGTGCAAATTTCACTAATAATAATTGGTAACTTGTATGAATACATATTAGTCTGCGGTAGCAGTATAATATTTCGCGACTATGAATATTTTTAACACTATTTATTTTTTACAAAATTAACAAAAAAAAATTTCTTCAATATCAGGGGACTTCACTCTAAACTAAACGCCATCCACTACCATTTCGAGACGGAGAGGCCGGCTCTGCTCTTTCTGACCGAAACGCAGGTGTACTCTCCGGCTGATGTTTCGTATCTCTCCTACCCGGGGTACAAACTGGAACACTCCTTTGTGCCTTGGGCTGGAGTTTGCGTTTACGTCAGAGAGGACAACTGTTCTCGACGCCTCGGCAGTCTTGAAGGTTCGGACCTGTCCATCCTTTGGCTACGCGTAGTCAGCGATGACCATCGACGCGTCTACGAGTGCCTCTATAGGTCCCATAGCGGTAATGCAGACCGACTTCGACCACGTTCAAATGGCTACAGATTCGTTGCTACAGCAGAGCCCCTGCGCAGAGATCGTGATCCTCGGCGACTTTAACGCCCATCACGCCGAATGGCTTGGTTCACGTACAACCGATCATGCGGGGAGATCTGTTCATAACTTTGTCTTGGCATTTGGTCTGACACAACTAGTTACTTCACCTACGCCGATTCCAGATGTAGAGGATCATGCACCTTCCCTGTTGGACCTTCTGCTGACCTCTCACCCGGACGGATATCAGATCTCCGTCGACGCCCCTTTAGGCTACTCGGACCATTGTCTTGTCCGGAGTGTGGTGCCACTCACGCTGAAATCACAGTTGCATTCAGCAGATTGCAGAGCAAGAAACGAGATGAAAAATTTGATTGAAGAGAATAGGCGAATAATGTATAAAGAAATTATTGCAGAGTGAAGCGGGAAGCGCTCACGAAATCTTGCACTTTAACCTTCGCGGGTATGTTCTTCGCGAGTGTTACTTATACAGAATGATGCTGCTTACGATGAGAACGCTCCCCCTCATGTAGCGCTTAAGACTGGAGAATTCTTGTGAGCAAACCTCAAGGCTCAAGTTCTTCTTTGTTATATTGTATGTGCCAAATAAACTTATTTATTTCTTTTTTCTTTCTTTAAGTAATGGTGGAGGTAGTTCGTTCCAATACTTGGTAGTACTGGTATAAAACTACTACCTAGAAATGAAATGCTTCTTTATGGTACTGAGGCATGACATAATATGGCTTAAAGTATTATGCCCTTGTACTATATTCCTTATACCACCTCAATCGGTATAAAGGCTTTTCTGATTTAGTGACAAGGGGTAAGTATGTACCGCGGCGAACAAAACAAGTTTAGGTAACGGTATGCTTTTTATAAATCTATTCGTCCTGAGCAATAATATATTGCCAAAGACTAGCAGTGTAATCAAATTTTGGAAGCACAAGCGAATCACATATGTGATAGGTAGATAAGTCTTCGAATAGAAAACTACGCAACTGTTATGATGAAATTTCCTGCCTATACAAACAAAATTTTGTGTGTAATCAAGGATTACAGACTAAGAGTAAGTCATATTTACGTTATTACCGCTCTAAGATAACAGATCGTTGTGATATTAATCGTTTCGTAACAATTCTGGCCAATGACGTAAAATTTTAATGATAAAAATATTTGAAAGAAGTTGTCACAGAAATCACTTAGCGTGTGTCTATATTTCTGTCAATGTAGTGATTTTTGTTGCATAATTGCTATTAGTATGTGGTATAGGCTATGAGTGGGCGGCACTCTCAGCAGCGGACGGTCGCGCTCCTCATGTGCGCTCTGCTGGGCTTCGCTTCCGTACCACGTGTGCGCGCGGACGAGGTCCACTCTGCCACCGAGGCTGCTACGCGTACTTGCTTCGGCGAAGAGTCCGCCGAAGTCACGCCACGCGCTGATGATGCCGAATTAGATGAAGATAGCGATTCTGCTCCCTTTATGGTTTGTTTTATTCGTTGGCTATCTCAAATAGGTAAGTACTACACCTTTGTGATAAAGGAGCAAATTATTAGGCATGGACAACTTGCTCTATTCTTTTTTAGCAATAGTCTATCTTACTCAAAATCTTTTAAGTATATTATTACGATAACAAGCGCACATAAATAATGCAACGTTTACTAAGCTACATTAAACAAAATTAGTGTTAGATTGTTGAAAACAACGTTAGCGGTTTATAGGTCATAGAACTAGTCTTACAGCCTGCTCACAGTCGACTTGGAGTTACGGATATTTAACCGTAACTTAGTGCGCAATGTATCAAGGGCACAGAGCCGGGCTTGTAGTACACGTAGAAGTCTAAAATCTTAGTCAATGATTTAAAAAAAACATTAACTGCAAATAGTGGCAACATTTCATGACCACTTTTAAAAAAATTTTAGAGAACCTAACTCCGTGGCAATAGATCTTAGGGCACTGTCTTCTCCTAAATCGACTTTCCATTTTAACTCATTTTGACCTTTGGGACAGTGTACAAATATCTAAACAGTATCAATATGAATTATGAATATCAAAGGGGCCAAGCCAGACCTGAAGGTGTACGTATAGAGTTGATCTAGAGATGAGCCTTTGCACTGGTTTACCTATCCTATCAAAAGTTCACTGCTGAAATTAGGCCTCCCCATATATTTCCTAATGGGGGGGGGCGATGTTTGTCATAGTTGGTCTCCATCTCCTGGTTTAGTATCGATCTGACGTCTCTTATGACATCCAAGGTAAATGGTGGTGGATATTCTCCTCTATACACAAGATAAGTGATTAAATAACTTAAACGGGATGTCGCCACGTGCTTTAACATCGCAGTCCTCAAGGCTGACAACGCATTTACGTTTTGATTATTAATCGAGGATAAATGTAGATGTCTATGGGCCACAGCATCCACTTACCATCAGGTGGACTGTGTGCTCGTTTGTCACCCTTATTCTATAAAAAAGTGAGAGTTTTGAGGTCAACCCTCATTTATTTTTCTCTTCTACCTTTTATTTCAATATATATGACTAACAGCCCAACCATCTTCGTAACAGTGAGTCCTCTCATTTTTCCATATATATAAAAAATAACCTACGTAAGTAACGAACAAAGTACGTAAGTAATTTTATGTCTTATAGCATCTAGGAAAAGTTATCGAATACATTTTTATTACTTCGTTATTTTCTTATGGTATTAGAACCTGCATCTTGCATGCTGCATTATTTGCCTGCATCTTGTGGCAAAGCTATTGAAAATAATCAAACAAGGGAACTCTTGCCAATGGATTGAGGACATAATTACACGAGTATTGCACCCAATTAGTTGATTGAACGTTTTGTTTCAGATCGTAGTGGAGCACGAGGACGGGTGGCACTGCGCGGCGTCGCTGGTATCCCTGCGTACGGTGGTGACGTCAGCGCGGTGCGCCCGTGGCCGCTCTGCGCGGTTACCGAGTGAGCTGTGGGCACTGGCCGCAGCGCTCCTGGCGCGCCCCGTCCCCGCCCCCCGCCGTTGCGTCTACCCCACCGCCCACCCTGCCACCAACACCACCCCGCGCTGCCACCACCGCAGACACCGCGAGGCGCGTCGCTCGCATCGCGCTAGCTGGCGACCCGCGCCGTGTATGTACATCTTCTCTTTATATTGATTCGCTTAATTGATATCGCTTACCTGACCCTTAAATTAGCCGTATCGGGGGCGGCTTAAGATAATCCACTAAGTACTAATTTCACAAAAATTCTGTGTAAGATGTGACAGAGAGGAAAAAAGAGATGTGCAACAGTATTATTCTGATAAACACTTAAAAGAACAAAAAAAAAAACTGCTTGCCAAACTTGTTGTTGCTGATTCTGTCGCTAATGTGGTACTTCGGGGTATGGAACTTTTTATTCCATCCTCTGTGGTGCCCATTGGAGGCAGATCCCAGCCACGGTTTGGTCGCTCCTGTAAAATAGCATCACGCTATAAGCTGGAGTACTACCGGGCCTGGGCTGACGCATCAACGTCTTCGGATGTAAACACCGGCGCTCTTAAAAAGAAGTATAATTCTGCTTCTAGGTCCTTCAAAAGAGTCAATGCCAAGGCAAGGTCTGAGCACATCGGCAGAATTGGCGAGAAACTAGTTCGCCTTCCTTCAGGAACCCGTGCATTCTGGTCTCTTGTCAAGGCTATCCAAGAAAACTTCTGTTAGTCATCTCTTCCACCTCTGCACAAGGAGGACGATCCACTGGCCTATGCCGCAAAGGAGAAAACCAATCTGCTAGGCTCTCTCTTTTCGTCCAACTCGACTCTCGATGACGGGGGAACACACCATCCCGCGGTGTGAGTGCTCCATGCCGGATGTGCTGTTTACACAGCGCTCGGTTCGGAAAGCAATATTCTCCCTGGACGTCAGCAAGTCGAGTGAGCCCGATGGAGTCCCTCTCATTGTACTGAAGACGTGTGCTCCGGAGTTGGCACCGGTTTTAACGCGTCTGTTCCGGTACTCATACTTCGAGGGAGTAGTCCATAATTCATGGACAGCTTTGGTCCACCTGATCCTTAAAAAAGGCGACCGCTCAGACCCGTCCAACTACAAGCCTATCGCCACCACCTCCTTGTTCTCCAAAACAATGGAGTCTATAGTTAACTGCCAGCTCATGAGGCACCTTGAGGATCACCAGCTGATTAGTGATCACCAATACGGTTTTCGCCGTGGTCGGTCAACTGGTTGGTCTACCTAACTCACAGATGGGGGGAGGCAGTAGAGTTCAAGGGGGAGGCATTGGCCGTTAGTTTGGACATTGCGAAGGCCTTCGATCGGGTTTGGCACAAAGCGCTTCTTTCGAAGTTCCCTTCCTATGGGCTTCCCGAGAAATTTTACGATTGGATCACCAGCTTTCTTGCAGATCGGAGCTTCAAGGTAGTTGTAGACGGTGCAAGCTCCGATTGCGAGCCTATTAATGCTGGTGTACCACAAGGCTGCGTGCTATCGCCAACGCTGTTTCTTCTTCAATTCAATGATATGTTGCAAACCCTTAACATTCATAGCTATGCAGATGACAGCACTGGTAATGCCTTATACACCGGCCGTGCCAATACTTCTCGGGACAACGTCGCCGAGTACCGGGATAAACTTGTGTCTGAAGTCGAGTCTCTGTTAAACAAAGTCTTGGATTGGGGACGACTAAATCTAGTCCAATTCAATCCCCAGAAGACACAGGTTTGCGCATTTACCGCTAAAAGAATCCCTTTGTCGTCTCTCCTCAGTTTCATGGCGCTTCTCAAAAAAAATCCCTTGCTTCTTGATCCTTCCACTTGACCGCATCCAGCGCAGAGCGGTTCGAATCGTTGATGACCAAGTTTTTTCTGATCGCCTCGATTTACTGGCGCTACGTAGTGATGTTGCATCCCTTTGCGTTTGCTATCGCATCTACCACGGGGAGTGTTCTGGGAAATTGTTCCGATTAGTTCCAGCCGTAAAAATTTACCATCCTTACCATCTGGATGTTTGGCGGTCCACCATTGTGCCTTTTACTAGAATTTTTCTTCCTCGTACACAACTTCTCTGTGGAATTGTTTACCACCGCCGAGTTTTCCGGACCGATACGTTCTACGGACCTTCAAGAAAAGAGCTTACTCCTTTCTAAAAAGCCGGCAACGCACCTGCAATTCCCCTGGTGTTGCGGTTGTTCATAGGCGGCGGTAGTCACTTGCCATCAGGTGAGCCGCATGCTCGTTTATCCCCTCTTAAAAAAATATGGCAAAATATCCTTCCTATTAACAATCTTAGTTCAGCAGTAGACTTTTAGACTGCAATGAATAAATACTGAATGAAAATCCGAAAATTATTACTCTGATCGTTAAGCCAGGATTGTCGACTTATACTCGCGACAGAGTCCATATATTTTATGCGATTGGCAGCGAGGTGACGAAGATCCGGCGCTGGACGACCTCGCTGTACTTGAGCTGGAGTCGCCATTTGGTGCGGGAGCGCAAGCACGTCCCATACTAATGGCGACGTCGCGAAACGAGTGTGAGAAAGAGACAACATGCCATGCGGTGCGCGCCGTTGCTGGCAGCGGGCCGCATCGCGCTCGCTTCCGCGTCGTGGACGCGGCGTTGGCCGCGGAAACACTTTGTGCCAGTCGCGTGCTGCACTGGACCGACATTCGTGATCGTGTGTTATGCCTTACTGGCGACGAGCTATGTGCGGTGAGCGATAGTGTCAATTATTTTATATCATGGATTATTTTGGTGAGACCATCGGGGTTTCATTATACTTATTTATATTTAGTAAGCTGCGTTCTTAAGAAAACTCTTTTGATAGGGTTGATAGAGATTCAGACTTCACGTCACTCACTTCAAATAGTCCCGCTGGGTTTCTTGCTGGTTCTTCCCAGGACAGAGGTTTTTTTTTGCGAACCAGTGGTAAATGAAAAAAGTGACTTTCAATAAGTATTGTTATAATCTACATTGAATAAAAAAGTTTCTGTTTCTGTTTCTGTTTCACGAGTGATCGGTATATTTTAAAAATATTAATAACTAGAGACCCGCCCCGGCTTGGCTTAGTTTTCCGGTTCTCTACACTCACCATACGAAACACGAAAACGTTAAGCTGCTATTTCACGCTAGTTTCTGTGAGAGGGTGGTCGTAGCATGGCTCTATCACGTAGGTATGAGTAATACTTCAAGTGTTTCAGATAAAATAGATCCTAGCCTGGATCCTTTCTTCTGCTCCATGGGCTTGCAACGTCTCATCACAATCCGAAGATTAGCCCAGACAGACAGACAAGAGTTTTAATTACTTATTTATTTATTATTTAATAATTATTTTGTGCAACGAAGGTTAAATAATTATATGAACTGGCTTCTGCCAAGCTCAGTCATTAATTTTTTTGAGATATGTAGTTAACAGAATCAGGCGTTACTTTGCGGAAATCCATTATATTAAAGTTGGTAAGAATTACCTCGCACACATCCGCTCAATGAAATAAAATGATGTGTCTTACTTAGTTTGAAGAGATCTATTTCGCTTTCTTTTTTATTCTATTAATATGTATAATATTCTATTAATTGTCTTAAAAATTCAGTTCATTTATTTATTAAATTTTTTTTCGTTGCACAAAATGTACAAAGTCGGTGTTTATTGCATTGATTTCTAGTTAGCTGCTGGATATCATCATCATCATCATCAATCATTACAGCCTTTCACAAGTCCACTGCTGAACACAGGCCTCCCCCAAGTAATGCCACAAAGCACGGTCCTGAGCCTCGACTTCCAGCATCTCTTACCAGGTCGTCACTCCATCTAGTGGGAGGTCGCCCAACACTACGCCTACCGGTACGAGGCTGCTTCCCCATCGGTTATAGGTTCTTCGAGCTATATGGCCGGCCCATTGCCACTTCAACTTACTAATCCTTTAGGCTATGTCCGTTACTCTTATTCGACTGCGGATATCCTCATTTCTGAGTTTATCACGCAGAAAATCCCCAAACATAGCCCTCTCCATAGTTCGCTGAGTGCCCTTGAGCGTCCTCATATGGCCAACAGTGAAGGACCACGTCTCAGATCCGTAAGTCATCACAACTGGCAACACGTAGTGGTTGTACAATCTAGTTTTCAGAGTTTGAGGTATACCTAATGAGAAGATGTGTCGTAATTTCCCGAACGCTGCCTAGCCGAGGTGAATTCGTCGATTGACCTCTCGGTTGAAGTTGGACTTACCTATTCGAACTATTTGTCCCAGGGAAATGCCGGATAATCTTATCTTAATATATATAAATTACGTGTCACGTTGTTTGTCCGCAATGGACTCCTAAACTACTTAATCGATTTTAATCAAATTTGCACACCGTGTGCAATTTGGCCCAACTTGAGACAGAGGATAGTTTTTTTGCCCATGAGTGACCCACTATTTTACCACCCAATATTTTTTTGCGAATTTAAGGATTTTAATAGAACATATCGTCGAAAAGGGCAGAACAACGTCTGCCTGGCAGGCTAGTATCAATATAAAACATATCTCGCTATAGTTGTTTGCCGAGCAACAGATGACATGATGTGTTAATTCAGTACGAATAAAGCAATTAAACGTTGTGATTATAAACACTATCGAAGAAAAGTTCTAAAAAAGTTAATAACGGTGAAAGAATGTTAAAAATCTTGAACAAAATTACAATACAGGTACAATTTAATTATAAAAACTTAATGGACGCCATATATGATCCAGTTTATCGTCAAGTTTGCAGCGCGCTTGAAGCAGCGTCCAGTTTGCAGTGCTTCCGTATAGACCACTCACGTTTAAGTTCGGTATCAAGTTTGCATGATGTCGCACTAGTTGAAATCATGGCGTCTCGGTTATTACTCCAATGAACGTCATGCATACTTGACCGCTCGACGTTCAAGTTTATATCAGATTTCTCAACCTCGTAGTAATTAAATTACCATGAGGTTGGAATGAAACATTTTTATCTATAACGATACCAAGATATTTAACCATATTTGTAGTGATCAGTGAAGAGCAATGGCCTACGTCAATATTGCAGCAATTATGCGCAATCGGAGAAAGCGAAGGAGTTGATGAGGTGGTGTTTTAGATGGAGAAAAGTATGTAGACAGTTTTTTCTGCGTTTAAAGTCAAGACATTGAACTTTAACCAGTAACACAAAGTGTTAAAGCCCTCCTGCGCCATTCTATAAACATCCTCTCAACTGTCGGCTAAGAACAAAAGCGCAGTGTCATCCTCATAAGAGATAACTTTACCACCCTCTAGACGAAGATCACAAAGGTCGTTTAAATCGCCTAGAAAGAGAGTTGGCCCTAATATGCTGCCTTGCGGCACACCATTAGTAATAGGTAGGTCATCCCTAATAAAGTCATCAATCTTGGTGCATTGACAACGATTTGAAAGGTAATCTTCGATTAGTTTTAAGTGATTACCTCGAATTCACAGCCTGTCTAGTTTATTAAGTAGCATTGGCACCGAAAATGTGTCAAAGGCCTTTGCTACTTCAACAAATATGCCTATTGTTTTTTTGCCGGCGTTAATATTCCTTACCACCTGATCCACAAGCTCATGGATCGCATCACAAGTTGATTTGCCAGTTCTAAAACCAAATTGATTATTTAAAAGTAAGTTATTTGCTTCTAAGTGTTTTATAATTCTATTATTGATAATGCATTCCAGGAGCCTGGAGATAGAAGGTAGGATAGAGATCGGCCTGTAGTTTGTTACCTGATTTTTATCGCCAGTTTTATAGAGATAGGTTACTGATTTTTTTGAGACCGTAGGAAAAGTGCCTTCATGCAAACAATGCTTAAAAATGTAAGCTAGCACTGGGACTAAGATGTGCCAGTTTAAAAGTTAGTTAGGGATATTATCCCAACTTACTGAACAGACCCATTTAAGGTCCAAAATTAAGCGCTCCACTTCAGCTTCATCATTGTCCGATAAAACAAAAGATCTGTGAGACTGCATTGAGAATATGTTAATATGTGATAGATTCTTACAAGCTATAGTCTTCTCAGCCAAATTTAAGACACAGAAGGACTGCTTGGTGATCCGTGACAGTAGTTTGTAATACAATGGTGATAGCTGGATTCTTAGTCTTTAACATCATATGATCAAAGCATGTCCTGCTATGTCTTGTAGGGAATGTATATGCTGGTAGAATACCGTGAAAGGAACAGAGATTTAAGTAGTTGGATTATGCCACAGACATTTGATCAGAGCAAGTATCAATGTTAATATCGCCAGTGATAACAATATTTTTAAAAAGAGATAAATCTTTTAAAATATTGTTGAGAGATTGCAGAAAGTTATCAATATTTTTGTATGAAGGGGATCTATAAACAGCAAGAATATCTGTGTGTTTACCAATTTTTATAATTGAACAATTTGAGTCCTGACAACCAGGTTCTTCTATACATTGAGGTTAGATTTAATGTAGGCGGTTACACCATCGTTTTGGGTAAACAAACTCTTAGTTGAATATGATCTGTATCCGTCTAGGTTTGGAACAAAAGGACAGTAAGATAACCAGCATTCTGTCAAGACAACAATGTCACACTCGATCTTAAGCCTATTCAACATCGTGAGTAGATTATCAAAATTAGCAGAGATGCTACCCATGTTTTGTGTAATAACAGTGAGGCTTGTTGCTGGGTGTAAAATAAATTTATCAACATCACAAACTATGGATTCAGAGACAGATAGTTTATCTATTTCTAAGGAAATACTATCCATTTATTGATTTGTCCATTCAGAAGATAGACCTAAAGATTTTTTATAAGCAAGGGCTATATTTTGATGTCCAATATTTTTACAAATAAGCTGGACATAACACGTAATTATGAAGGAAACATTTTATGGGGATATTTGTTTATATAGTCTTTGTATAAGTAAGTAATAAATTATGAGGGAAAGTATTTTGAAATCGAATAATTATATTAATTTTGGTAGTGAGTAGTAGGTAAAAGTAAATAATTTTTTTAAATTGCGTAAAATTAAAGTAACTAGAATAACATAAATCAACTTAATAATTATAAAAACATACAAGTGAAATATTGTTTCAGCAATGGTTACTGAATTCGTAAATAGTACAACCGAAATGTTAGTAATGATTTTAAAAACTAGTCAGTTTGGTTTTAGTTTGGTAAGATCAGACTCTTAATGTAAGCGAATGTGGGGCATTCCTTCTTTCTTACGTAGGTAGATTTTGTCATATGATGTCCAGCAGTATGCATAATTATATGAGTTAGCCAAATCTCTAGTCAGAAAAAATAGTCGTCTTCCTTTTGCAGTGAGACTTTCCGAAATGAATAAGGGTTTTTATGGGCTATCAGTGTCAAAAAGAGCTTTATTCAATTTATTTCTTTTTCTTCCAAGGTTAGTTTTTTAAGGTTGTACAACATACTTTCTTTAGTAAGTACTGAATTCAACTCAACAATAATCGGCTTGATATTGTCCCTCGGTAAAAACTCGGTAATGTTTTAAATTTACAACTTCAAACTACTGATATAAAAGATGTCTACAGACCTTTCGCTAAAGGTTTGTAGACATCTTTTATATCAGTAGTTTGAAGTTGTAAATTTAAAACATTACCGAGTTTTTTCACAGCATCTGAAAAGACCTGTTTAGTTTCATTTGGAATTTTCGGTACGTTTCTTATCTCTAATTTAGTAGAACGGGACTGTCTCTCCAAGCTATCCACCTTATTTTCTAGTTGCGTAATATAGGAAATATTTCCTTTACGTTCCCGTCGAAAAGATTCAAACTCCTTTTGCAAATCGTCGTATCAGATGAAACAGACATTGCCAAGTTTATACTTTCATTTTGACTTTTAATTTCGGATAAAGTCAACTCCAGAGTTTCTAATCTGACTTTTTGCTCAGAGACAAATTTTGAGAACATATCTCGTACTTTTTCCATGAAACTAGAATGCTCATTTTCTCTCTTCATTTTCAAGCCCTATGTTTATATTAGTATTTCTGTTGATCGATAGTAAATCGGAAGTACTATCCATGCTTTCTGAGTCGGTCTCAGGTACAGAGGATTTGACTTAGGTGGGGTGCGTTTAAGCGGCATTGAAGCTTTTTTTTAGCAATAATGTTATGTAAAGATTTAGCAATCGAAGTATTAAGATAATAAGCAGCGTAGCGGCAATATTAAGTAAAGCGAGATGTTGTCTCAGTAATAAGCGTGTTACCAGGAGCACGATCCTCGACTTCTTACTTTAGTAGTGGTGATTTTGCGCGTTCGCAAATTGGCCAAGCGCAGTGACGCCCTCTCTGGCAAGTAGTAGGCAGTGAGAGAGCCTTGACCTCCGGGTGTCGGTGGCGTGATGAAACACTTCGGTGTGTAGATATCGCGCTCGCCGTAATAAGAGCTCCTTTATATTTATGCACTCCTATTTTTATTTCTTGAGTATTTTCGGTTAAACATATTTAAATAATTAATAAAAAAACGCAAAATGGTCTCGTTAACACGTCTGAACTACTCAGAGGTCCAGGGGAAGAGGATAAGTAGAGATGGTACAGATGACTTAATTGGTATTGAGGTACTGAAGTCCTTCCTGGAGAAATGGTTTCGCATATTAGAGATAGTGGATTATAAAAATAAAACTTACAAACTAGTTAAACCTAAGACATTTCATGCGGCTTCCATTAGCGAAAGTAAGTATTATCCCTTCTGTAAAGAAACTCATTTTATATTTAATTGCAATTCCTTGCAAACAACCCCTAAGCGACCAATAGAACAGAGATACATTTCCTTCCATTAAAACGACTTGTGTTCCAATCGTTTAATTCCAAACAATTCCGTATTTAAATACAGCACTCAAATACATGTAAAATATGCAACATACGACATCACTCTTTATTACATCGAGATTTTATAAAACAAGCAGGTGAAGTAAGGTCAAATACAGAAGAAACTACAACAAATACACAAGAGGTTAGCAAAGTTACAGTACATCTGTTAAGTGGAGAACAACCTACTTAACAAGTCTTGTTGGCGACAGCATTAGTAGAGGTGCCTTCGCGAACGGAATAATCGCACGTCTTTCGGACTCTGGTTAATCAGGACTCGAAGGACTCATTCGTGACAGCACGAGTGGTCGAGTTATTAGGTCTGGAGAGGATTCAAATCAGCGGCGTGGTGTCAGTAGTTAGTGATAAAGTTTATATTAATCATTTAGTAGAAATCGTTAACTCGTAGACTACCTGCTAGGGAAATATAGATTTAGGTTTGCTAAACGGGCCGGGATAATCGCTGAACGCTGAGACTTAGGCTGAATATTGACAGGTAATAATACACAACTCCTACAAAAGTACCAAAAGTCATTGGCTTACATGTCACCAGGCTCGTATATGAGGAACTCATTGAATAAATTCAGGAAAATAGAATCGGAAGACCACACAACTAAGAAAAGATGGACAAAGGAAAAAGAAAAATGTGAAAGACACTACGTAGACACAACGACACTGGATACAACTGGAAGATATGTAGTCCATTTACCTTAAAAGCACAGTATTGAGGAAACCGTGAAGTCATGCGGCGAGACTAAATATCAGGCCATCAAACTATTTAAACAGCTGGAAAGGATGTTTGCCAAACATCAAGATTTGAGAAGAGTATAAGAATGTGATGCAGGAGTACTTAAATGTGGCTCACATGAAGAAAGCTGAAAAATAAGAGGAAGATGACGCAATTTACTTACCGCATCATGCTGTCGGAAAAAGAAGATAAGGACTCCACAAAGGTAAGAGTGGTCTTTGATGCTTCAGCCAAAGGTTCTAATGGTCTCTCCTTAAACGACGCCATGATGATTGGCGCCACTTAACAACCTGATCTTAGTGCTCTTATCACACCCTGGAGGTCTCACAAAATCTGTGTTGTCGGCGATATAATAAAATGTATCGTCAAGTAAGGATGACTTACAAACACACAAATTTACAAAGTTATGTTTGGCGAGATGATATTTCTAGAAATATAGAAAGTTATAAATTACTTACTGTAAAGTTTGTAACCACTGCAGCACCGTACCTCGCTGTACGGTCTATACACCGATTGTCTGATAATGAAGTTGACTGGTACCCCCGAAGTTCTGCTATCGCTAAGAATTCATTCTACATGGATTTAATGACCGGGCATGAAGTTAGAAATTAAACCAATTTGCGATGAATTTGAGAATCTGTTGAAAAAAACGGCTTTCAAATGCATAGGTGGTGACAAATAAATTTCGGAAACTATGGACGGCATAGAAATACAATTATATTCATCCAAATCTTAGAAATACATTTTGACAGCTGTCAGACTTATTGCACCAAGCATGCCAACCAAAAAATGGGAACGTACAATATTCGATTCTTAAAAAATCGATATCGATTATTTAGAGTTGGTAATCATTTACAGTTTGGTTTGAATAATACCAGAATAAATTAAAAACGGATAATTTAAAATACAACATTTATCAGTTTCTTTGTATTTGTTGTTACTGCTTATTTCTAGAGGCACAGTTATAAAAATTTAAGATTGAAACCAAATTAAAAATATTTATTCAATCATTTTCAGTACAACTAGTAGGGATGTCGTTGTATATCGGGTGTCCGGTAATGAATGGATAACCTTGAAATGTCTTATAGTACAACTTATGGCCGTCCTGAAAAAAATACGAAAAATAATATATCACAAGTAGTACCTTTGATATATTTTTTTTAAAGAAAAGTCGATTCTTTTCTATCTTATTTTACTGTCTTGAACACTATGACCAAAAATGAATGATTTCTATTGGCTTTTTGTTATATTATTATTATACACTAACTGTGCTTATAGGTAAAATCTAAACAATATGAATAGCTTTTGCAGATTTAATTAAAAAATTAGCAAATCAATTTATTTCTGAAAAACATGCAAAAAATATTATTTAAGCGAAGTTCAAACCTCTTGGGTATGAAAAAAATTTATGAATGTATGGGTGACCAATAATTTTACAATAATATCGGTTTCGTGTAGATTTTATAATGGTATAATTCATAAATGTATCTTCCATAAATAGTGACTTATTGCCATTAATGTAGAAAAGGAGAAAATTTTACTAAGTAACAAAATTTGTAATATGGGAACATTTATTAAATTGAATTGTGTCTGATCATTGGGGATTAATAAAAAACAACATTTAAAATTAAAATATTTTATTTTTCGTTAATTTACAACAAATGTTCAAATTGTTTGCCTGACACTCTTATGCATGCCCTACATCTTCGGATAAATGATCTTCTGAGCAGTCTAGTGTACCGTCGCTCGCATATTTTTGATGCGGCTTCTCTGACACGACTGCGTAGTTCGTCCAAAGACCGCACGGGCTTACAGTATACTTCCTCTTTCAGAGAGCCCCAGTAAAAAAAATCCAATGGATTTAGATCCGGTGAACGTGGAGGCCACAAAATTGGCCCTAGACGTCCGATCCATCTATTTGGGTATCTGCTATTTAAATATGCACGAACCGGAACAGCATAATGCGCAGGACAACCGTCATTTTGCAGCCAATACGATTCCCTCAGCTCCTCGGGAACCTCTTGTAATAAATTGGGGAGATCATTTTGAAGAAACTCCACATAACTTTGCCCCGTTAAATTCCCAGGTAATTCAAATGGGCCAATTATCATACCATTTAATATTCCGGTCCAATAATTTATTTTAAATTGGTATTGTGACCTGTCTTCACGCATAAGATGGGGATTTTCTAGTTCCCAACTATGTAAATTGTGTAAATTTAAGTAACCGTCTCTTTTAAGCGTTGACTCATCGCTCCACAAAATTTTATTAAAAAATTGCGGGTCTTCTTCCATCTTTGCCAGCATTTGCCGGCAAAAACGCACTCTTGAGAGATAATCTCTTGGTTGGAGAGTTTGCACGCGTGTAACGTGGTAAGGGTGGAATTCGTTTTTCTTTAAAATATCGTGTACGGTCGATTTTCCAATACCTGTGCGTCGAGCTATTGCTCGCGTAGAGGTTGAAGGATCGTTTTCAATATCCTCAAGCACCACGTCTTCTACATCAGGACGAGCGATTCTTCCAGCGCTAGCACCACCGACACCACTACCCGGCATTCTTCCTTCAGAGTAACAACCGTGGACTCTTATAAATACACGCCAGTCTGGGTGGCGAGCATTAGGGTACCTCTCCCTATAAAGAGCTGCGGCTGCATTTGCGTTGCCTCTGCATTCTCCATAAATAAAATGCATGTTTGCATATTCTTGTGCCGTGTACTGATGACGTGGCATTTTGATAGGTACACAAAAGTCCAGTTTAGTCCAGAAACAAGCCAAATCGTCGCAAATATCACCAAACGCAAAACAAGTCCAAATCAATAAGAAAAACAAATAGTCCGGTAAAATAGCCAAGTGGTCGTTTTAACACTGATTTAAATAATTGCAAAGGAGACAAAATAAATACATGCGAAGTCGAGCAGGTCGTGTGACGCACTAAGTTCTCTTTTACATTTAGCTCTTCTCTCTCCCACTTACCCAATTCAGACCTCTCTTTGTCTAACACAAAAGGCAGCAGGTAGCAAATATGAAGGTCACACGACCCATTTCACGCTAGTAAAGTAACCATTTCAAGATTTAAATTGGTTATTTTATTACATTTAAATAAGTTAATTTCTAATACTTAATTTGGTTTGGTGAAATAGCTTGGTAGCGATCACCCTACCCAGGAGTTATTATCATCCATAAATTCCTTAATATTAAAATAACCCTTTTTATACAAACTTAGTTTAATAAAATTTTTGAACTTTGTGTATGACAAATTTTGTATATTTTCTGGGATTTTGTTGTAAAAGTGTATACATCGCCTTAAAAATAAATTACTGATTCTGTGGAGTCGAGTAACTGGTACCTAAATGGTTGGATAATGAAATTATGTAGTGGTTATTTTAGCAGTCTACAAGACCGTGCTAAAATAACCACTGGGAGTTTTTTGCCTACAAAAATTTACTTTGACAGAGTGAAAAAATAAACTTGTTATATTCGTGATTCATGTAATTTAAGGAATTTTGCAAATAAAAATTAAATTAAACAATTAATACATTAAAGAAATTAATGATTCGATTATTAGAATACTTTTACCGATTATTTGAATATTTTGCCGATTATTCGCATAACAATTAATTTTAATCATCCAAACACTACGGTATTACATAGCGACATGTCATTGAAGCAAGGTCAAGTAAAAAAAGTTAATACTGGTTATTTTTTAATATTTTGGTTTGTTTGAAAAATTCAAATATAAATTAGTGATAAAAACTATACACGTTGTAATGAAATATAGATAACTTCATAATTCTTCGGATTTACGTAAAAGGTTATTTTAAATCGTGTGAGTACGCTTGTGCAAAGTTATTGCGGAATGATTAATGTGAAACGTCAAAAGGTATTTCTTAGATTTGGTTGACTATAGTTAAAGTGATAAAAATACTTGGTCTTACATGGGACAGAAAAAGGGATACTTTCAAGGTTACTGTCAAGATACCGGAAACCAGAAAACCTTAACAAAAAGATTACAATTATCAGATATGGCCAGGCTCGTCGATCCATTTGGCTTGCTCTCTCAAGTAGTTATCACAACTAAGATTATGATATTGTATAATCTTGGTGTGGAAGATGAGCTACCTTAAATAAGATCTACATATGGATCAAACATATGCCTGTTTTGTCTTGGTTACAGTCTCAACCAAGTTGATAGCAAGTGTTTGTTGGAAATCGAGTGTCGGTCATAATTCAGTTGATAGACGTAAGACACACGTGGTATCATGTTCAATCAACCGACACACCGTGTTAAGATGGGTAGCGCCAAATGAATTGGCAAACAATGAAGTATGGTGGGCTGGACCGGAGTGGTTAAAAATAAAGGAATGGATTTTAACAAAAGATTATATTCCTCAAACGTATTTGGATATGAAAAGGTCGTTGAATTTTGTTTTATAGGAAAAACCATTTGGTAAAATTTTTCGTCCATGTTAAGAGTTCTTGCACGGTGTTTACCACTTCTACTTAACAAAGAGAAAACTGAAACGTATTTAACTACTGATGAAATAAATGAAGTTGAAGAAAGATGTATAAAATATTATCAGTACTAAGTGCAGGAAGATAAAATAAAATATCTAAAATAAGATAATAATTGAAGTTATTTGATAAGCTTTAGACCTTTCTTTGATAAAAGTGGGCTTCTTATAGTAAAAGGGCGACTAGCTAATGCTAATATAAATGAAAATGCTAAATATCCAATTATAATACCAAAAACAGCATATTACTGTGCTTATAATAATTAACAAAACCCGTATTAGAATTTTTCATTGAAGTTTTCTTCAGATGCTTACATACATCCGCAGCAAGTACTGAGTAATTGGTCTGAAGTCTGCTCTCAGAGAAATTATTCGTAATTGAAAGGTGAGCATAATTTACAAGGCAAAAATTATGTACCAGTTACCATCTGAAAGAGTAAATCCAAATCGTACTTTCTTAAACAGTGGAGTCGATTTTTCCGGACCCGTGCAATTGCGAACGTCAAAGGGCCGTAGTAACAAATCAACAAATGGCTATATCTGTGTTTTCGTTTGTATGTCTACGCGAGCTATACATCTCGAAGCCGTCACGGATTTAACGTCACAAGCCTTTATTTCAGCATTCAGGAGATTCGTTGCAAGAAAAGATCACTGTAGGAACTTGTGGAGTGACAACGACACAAACTTCGTGGGAGCCGCAAGCGAATTAAAGTGTATGTTTAAACAGGGCAAGGCTAACCTGCTGAGGGAGGTAGCTGAGCTCCTAACAAATGATGGCAATTTTGGTGGACTATGGGAGGTAGACGTTCGGTCTGTAAAGAAACGTTTATCGAGAATAAACGGAACTACAACGCTAACCAATGAGGAAATAGCCACACTGTCGGCGCAGATAGAAGCCTGTCTAAATTCGGGACCTGTCTGTTACTCTGATAACAGCACTAAAACAGTAGACTCACTCACCCCAGTCATTTTCTCATTGGTGAGCCAATAATTAATATACCAGACATAAATTATGACCAAAAAAACGTGGGTATGCTATCTGATGGCAATTTTTACAAAAAAGGATGCAAGATTTTTTGGCGGAGATGGAAATCTGAAAATCTCCACTCCTTACAGCAACGGCATAAGTGGCAGGACACAGTGCCGTTTCCATGTTTTGGAGACATTATAATCGTTAAGGAAGATGACCTTCCACCGGCGAAATGGCTATTTGAAGAAATAATAACACTGCACTCTGGCGCTGATCAACTCGTCCGCGTAGTAACAGTGCAATGCAAGGGAGAATAATATTCTTAAGAGACTATTGTCTAAATTAATATTACTTCCAATGAAATCGAATGATGAAGAACAAAGTCAATGCTAAGGGTTATACCGAATAGTGGCCAGTTAAATTCACATTTTTTTCTATATTACATAAATTGTAATAATACTAAAATTATGATATTTTGAATGATATTTCATTACATGTCACTAAAACTTCTTTATAAAACTACAGAAAGGTCATTTGATAAAACAGGAACTTACCTTCCTGGCCTTCCTTTGGGTTTCAGTGTATCACGCTATTAACAATGAGCCACAGAGGACATTGTATTTAAGCAATGTTGTAATGGTAAAGAGAACAATTTTGTTATAGTTTATTTTAAGTTTAAAGATATAATCTTTTAGTCTTAAGTCATATAATAAATACTTTATGGTGCTTAGTACTTCGAAAATTTGCAGAGAGTAGGAATTTTGTACTAGTGCTTTCATTCCATAAATGTGTTGCATATTATAATACGATATGTTTAAACTTGAACGAAAAATTGGTTTTACTGTCGAGGTTTAATTTCTCATAAATTGTATTCCTAAATTACAAGTTTTAGGCATAAGTTGAAACATTATTGCAAAATGTAATGTAAATAACATTACATTTATGTTTTGAATTTTTGCCATTTTTGAGCACTTAGTTAAAAACTGGCTAAGATTATATAAGACTTAGCGGTCAGCCGCCGTGGAGTCTGCATCGCTTGGGGATGCCTCGTGTGAAGGCGAAACGCGTGTCGTATTGTCGTCGATGGTGTGTCTTACCTGGAATAGTGGTGTTGAAAGTACTGGTGCGGGGAGTAGTGGTGTTGGGAGTGGTGGTGCTGGTACTAGTGGTGACGGAGTTAGTGCATGCAATTGAGGGAGGGCGGGAGGTGCTCTTCAATCCAGGTAAGACACATCATTGTATTTAGCTAGCGGAAGGTTGCAAAGTAATTTATATTTTTATTATAATGGATTTCCGCAAAGTAACGCCTGATTCTATCAATTAACGAATAAAACAATAATTGAGTAAAGACAGGTTTCTTTTATTAATTCACCTGCAAGCAAAACTGCACTTTATTATCGAGTGTACAGGCGGACTTAATGCTTTATGACGTTCTCTATCAGTCAACCTATACTACCTACACTGCTCGTAAGCAAAGAATATTATATTATTTGGAGGATATTTATTGTTAGTCATTTTAATTTAGCCAGTTATTTTATTATTACAGACAGACTTCAATTTTATTTTGACCTTTGGATCTGAGACGTGGTCCTTCACTGCTGACCGTATGAGGAAGCTCAAAGGCGCTCAGCAAGATATGGGGTTTCTCTGCGTGATAAACTTAGAAATGAGGATATCTGCAGTAGAACCACAGTGACCGACATGGCCCAGTGGATTAGTAAGCAGAGGTGGCAAGGGGCCGGCCATATACCTACCTCGAAGAACCGACAGCCTCGTACCGGCAGGCAAAGTGTATGGCGTCCCTCCACTAGATGGAGTGACAACCTTGTAAGGCATGAGGTCGATGTATGTAGGTGGCTCCGGAGCGTGCTTTGTGGCATTCGTTGGGGGAGGCCTATGTTCAGCAGTGACTTGTGAAGGGCTGTAATGATGATGATGGTGACACGTGAACGTCAGTCTTTCTCAGAACGGTTACATAGGTGATTTTCTTAGTGCCATACATAAAACATTGCTACCTTATAAGGAAAAATTGTTAAGACTTCACAATTGTGTCCTTTTAGTTAATCGAACTCATACAAAATAATTTGTTATATGGGAAAATGTTTGTTCAAAGTTTTCCAGTTCAAAGTTGGATAAGATTTTGGGTTATTTGCTATTTTTCTTGTTTGTTATTTTTATCTTTTAACAATAGCTTTACATACTTAAACTCTTTTAAAAAGAAGAATGATTACTCGTTTTTTTCTATTCCAACAAAAATCGTTACCAGTTCATCTGATGAAGAACGAGTTGCGTGTGTCAGGAGGACCGCGGAACGGGCTTAGTGTGTGGCGGCAAGCTTTGCGGTGTGCTCAGCGAGTCCGTGCCTGAGCGTGTGGTGGAGCGTGCGACGGATCGTGAGGTGGAGAGTGGGGCAGAGCATGCAGCGTGGGGCAGCGGCTGTGGAGACGCGCACGTGGTGCTGAGCGTCGCGCGCTATCGTAACTTCCTGCACTGCGCACACACGCTGCGTGCATGCGGACGGTCTGCACATTAAATGCATCTGCACATTTTTTTAACTGAATTACAGTATGTCTTTTCCACTGGTTAATGATGATGTCTTCACAACGGATTCTCAACATTGGCGACGCTGCCCAATAGTACACAACAGCCACCGGGTGGATACGTGGAAACGCCTGTAAATTAATTCACTCCAGACGGGGTGAATATTCGGAATTCGTATATTATTTTCTTTCGAGTTTCCCCTTCCGCTGTGAATGTTATTTAAAGAAACATGATAAAAACTGTCCCATCATATTGAGTAGACTTTAGCATACCTATGAAAAATAAGAAACAATAAAATTAAACTATTTGAAACATGAGAGTTTCAAGTACTTAGTAGTTGCTCATCCTTTTTAACGTACCCGGTGTAAAGCATACGCAATGAGTAAGCTAGGAGGTAACGTTAAAGATAGGGGGCAAACAAACAATTAAACACAAGTCATCCATATAAGAAACTATTTGTTTTTATGCTTAAATGTTGGTCTGAGGTGTAGTAGCCTGAAACACCCGTACATATTGGCATGCCCCAAGGAACAATATTGGGACAATTGCTCTTTTTAATATAAATAAATGATCTTTCTTTATTAAGTTAACAGTATTAATTACTGATGATATGTGTTTAAAATTGATAATAATCATTTGACGATATAAATGACGCTGTTTCTCAAGTATTACACTGGTTTTCAACTAATAACGTGCAACAAAACAAAATGCACTAGGTATATTTTATTTTCCTAATGTAATCATATTAAGTTTAAAGATAAAATACTTAAGTTAGTAGATTCCACAGTCTTTCTTGGTATTACAATTGACTCTCATCAATAACGGGGGCTTCATATTAAGGAATTGTCATGAAAACTCATTTCCGCTGCATATGCAGTAAAAAAGATGAGCTGTTTCCACAGTGATATGCCCTATGGATTATTATTGTGGGATCAGCAACATATATAGAAAATATAATTATAACATAAAAAGAGCCAAATGTGCCATTTAAAATACTTAATTAGGAAACTTTTAAAAAACAGAGACCTTTTAAAAACTAAATATCTTAACTGCTGCCTCAAAATTCATTTTGGACAATATTTCATATGTGAGGAAGTATTTTATACTTTGACCAAATGAGTGATTCGTCATTTTAAACTGCACAATAAATTTGAAATTGCAATTAAAAAGTACTACGTATAAAACTAGCGGCTCATTTTTAGGTAGATGTGTTGTACGTTGTAGAGCCATGCTGTAGATACACTAGTTGTATAGTTGTAGCACGAATAGGTCGGCTCGACCGGGGAAACAACACGCGCTCACAGAATACCAGCGTAAAATGGTAACTAAATGTTGCTGTATTTCGTATTGTGGGCGTAGTGTACCGGAGATCCTTTTTACTGGAAACGGGGCATTCCATCTTAGTCCTCACGGGTAACAACGCACCTGCATTTTGATTCGTAATCGAGGATAGATGTAGATGTCTATTATATATATATATATATATATATATATATATATATTTATTTTTTTTATTTACCATTTTAACAAGATTTACAGTGATTAAAACTACTTTTACGGATTTTATCGCGTTTATTTTTACTTTTTATTTACTTTTATTTTTAATTCCCGACGTTTCGGGCGCTTTCCAGCACCCATGATCACGGGGGACTGAGATGACTGACGTCCCGATGTCATTGTTAAACCCGGAGTACCTTCAGCTTTTTTAATTATTGTTTATGGTCCGATCCATGCAAAATGAACTGACTATGTCCTGAGGTCTTGAAGTGGTATGCTTGGGTTTAGTTTTAATTTTATGGATTATAGGATCCCAAGCAGGTGGTAGTACCCAGCCTCCTTCTCTATTGAAATTAGGATGTTTTTTAATTTCAATAGCCTCACGTATCATCCTTGGTAGGAATCGGTGTTCTTTCGCGAGGATTTGTGGTCTATCAAATCTGATGTAATGGTTGGGTCCGTCTAGGATATGATCACAAACTGCAGACTTCCCGGAACGTTGATGCTTCACATCAGCTATATGTTCTTTTACGCGGGTCCTAATTGATCTTTTTGTTTGTCCTATATAAGAGAGACCACATTCACAATCAAGCTTGTACACTCCTGCATCTTGTAGAGGAATATGACACTTGACGGATGGTAGGAACTGACTAATCTTCTTCGGCGGCTTGTAGAATGTTCTAATAGAAGCTCGCTTCAAGATATCGCCAATCTTGTCTGTGACACCTCTGACATATGGTAGTACAGCAGGCGCACGCTCGACTGTGGCCGGCTTCACTCGGTCACTGTGACGTAGGCGCGGGATCCGAAGCTTGTTGTCGTGCAGAACTTGCTTGACGTGCTGAAGCTCGGCGGCCAGGTGTTTGCTGTCACAGATCCCTCGTGCTCTCTGTAACAAAGATTTGCCCACGGTAGCTAACTGTGAAGGATGGTGGTGAGATTCACCGTTTAAATATCGGTTTGTATGGGTCCTTTTCCTATACACAGTGTGACCAATGGTATTATTAGGATTTCGGATGACTAACACATCTAGGAAAGGTAAGGAATTATTTGCCTCTAACTCCATAGTAAATTGAATTTTAGAGTTTATGGAATTAAGATGTTCTAAAAATGCAGTTACTTTGTCTGATGGTAAAATTGTGAAAGTATCGTCTACGTACCGCTTGTAGATCCTTGGTGTAACAGGTGCAGTAAGGAGGGCTTTCTCCTCAAAGTCTTCCATGAATATATCGGCGACAATGGGAGATACAGGTGAGCCCATCGCAACACCATCTACTTGCTTGTAAAACTCTTCCTTCCACAATAGGTAGCCAGATGTAAGGCAATGTCTTAGTAATACTGCATATTCTGCTGGCATGTTATTTTATATTTTGTTACAGAGAGCACGAGGGATCTGTGACAGCAAACACCTGGCCGCCGAGCTTCAGCACGTCAAGCAAGTTCTGCACGACAACAAGCTTCGGGTCCCGCGCCTACGTCACAGTGACCGAGTGAAGCCGGCCACAGTCGAGCGTGTGCCTGCCGTACTACCATATGTCAGAGGTGTCACAGACAAGATTGGCTATATCTTGAAGCGAGCTTCTATTAGAACATTCTACAAGCCGCCGAAGAAGATTAGTCAGTTCCTACCATCCGTCAAGTGTCATATTCCTCTACAAGATGCAGGAGTGTACAAGCTTGATTGTGAATGTGGTCTCTCTTATATAGGACAAACAAAAAGATCAATTAGGACCCGCGTAAAAGAACATATAGCTGATGTGAAGCATCAACGTTCCGGGAAGTCTGCAGTTTGTGATCATATCCTAGACGGACCCAAACATTACATCAGATTTGATAGACCACAAATCCTCGCGAAAGAACGCCGATTCCTACCAAGGATGATACGTGAGGCTATTGAAATTAAAAAACATCCTAATTTCAATAGAGAAGGAGGCTGGGTACTATCACCTGCTTGGGATCCTATAATCAATAAAATTAAAACTAAACCCAAGCATACCACTGCAAGACCTCAGGACATAGTCAGTTCATTTTGCATAGATCGGACCATAAACAATAATTAAAAAAGCTGAAGGTACTCCGGGTTTAACAATGACATCGGGACGTCAGTCATCTCAGTCCCCCGTGACCATGGGTGCTGGAAAGCGCCCGAAACGTCGGGAATTAAAAATAAAAGTAAATAAAAAGTAAAAATAAACGCGATAAAATCCGTAAAAGTAGTTTTAATCATGTATAGTGTTCGCGTAAATATAAGAAATCATTAAGATTTACAGTAATATTACTGATTTTTATAAATTCAATTCAATGAGCTGTAAAAACATCTTATGAAGATAGAATAAGATTGACTTCCTTAGTATTTTTTCAAGTTATTTAGGTATTTTATACGACTTGTTGAAATGATGTCATAGTGTTTGCCTTTCAAAAAGTGTTTTGTTTTTACAATTTTTATGTTATTATTTATACAATCGCTAATTTTGAATAAAAAATATTTGCTTTGAGTACCCAGGTATTCTGACCATTAGCCAACGCTTACGAGGACTTACTATTTCCAGAGGAGACTGCGAGACGCTGTGCAGCGAGCACCGGCTGCTCAATGGTGACGCTACTTCGTCTATCGAGACTATGGGAACATTCGAAACAGACGTTGTTACTGTTTTAGCCGTTTCTAACTCATCAAGTACTGAAACTTTTCTTCGTTTTAATTTTTAAAGTAGCAGTCTTTAACTGTTTCATTTTAGGTTATAGAACATCAATTCCTGAGATGAGATTCTTATAGGGTTGACTTCAACTGCCTCCTCTCATATAATTTATTTGTAAAATTTATAGCCTGTTCCAGAATGTCATTGCCTGGGAACCTACTCACTTAACGTAATTTTCAGTGATATTGTCTAGCTCCGTTTCTGAATCTGCAGAAATGACTACAATATGGACATGCGTAAACACATTTGGGGGAATAACCTGGCCACTGATTTTTTTTTGGAATAAAGGTGACAAATGAGCACACACTCCACCTGATGGTAAGTGGATGCTGTAACCCAAACACTAACTACATCTATATACATCTTTAATTAAGAACCAAAATGTAGATACGTTAAGAAAAATCAAAATGGAATGCCTCGTTTCCATTAAATAGGACATCCGGAACAAAAAGTCACTACTACATATTGTATTACACGATCCTTAGAAACAGATTTTCGGGTAGGCCAAAATCTTGCCCATCTACGAGTATAGGAAAACGTAAGAAGATGAAAATTTAATAGATGAAAATCTATTTTTATATCATCTAGGCTGATTTAGATAAAGAGATAGGTGCAAAGTCTATCTATGATTTAGGTCTTCTTTGAATGTCAGCCTTAGAGCAGTTACAAACAATAAAAAAATTAATTTTTAAAATTGCAGTAACAGAAAATATTGAGTTATCGTTGTGCCCCCCCCCCCCCCCCCCCGACCAATAAGATCGCCAAAAGTTATAAAGTCAAGTTTACAGTTACCAGTTGATGGCAGACCTTCGTACCAAATGGTTGTGCCCTTTGTCCTTCCATTAACCCTTCAAAAGTAAACGCCATTGCGGCTATCTAATACTAGCCGGGCCAAAAAACGTTTCATATTTTACTTAATTCGTGTTTTTTTGTATTTTATGGAAATAATGACGCGGTTTATACAAAGAACTATAATAAAAACGTTTTTCTCACCTAAGTTTATACTATAATATAGCATTAGTACTTAAAGCGAAGTAAGCTCGTTTAAATATGAGAAACAGCCAATTTTCTTAAAAAATAAAAAAAAGATTTATTTTGCAACAAAAGTGAATGAAACACACAACACTACATGCAAATGTTAACGTTAATTTATATTTGCTCTGATGTTTTCAGCAGTAATAAACAAGAACACTAAATAAGAGATAAAATTAACAAGCACTGAATTGGCGTGATTTAATTGACGCTTTTCGACTGGCAAATCTTCAAATTTGTTAACGAATTACAGATTAACACTCATTTGTTATCTGGCTTAGTCTATCAACAAGCCTTTCCGTAAATATGAACAGGTTACGAAACCGGCAACACAGTGAATTAATAGACAGCCGCAGCGTCTGTTTGGACCATAGAATACTATATCTTGTATATAAATTACATGTCGCGTTGTTTGTCCGCGATGGACTCCTAAACTACTTAACCGATTTTAATCAAATTTGTACACCGTGTGCAGTTTGGCCTAACTTGAGAGATAGGATAGTTTTTTTGCCCACGAGTGACCCACAACTTTTTTTTTTACAAATTTAAGGATTTTTAATAGAACATGACAAAGGGTCGTCGAAAAAGGCAGAACAACGTCTGCCTGGCAAGCTAGTTACATATATAATAGAACGGGGGAGTGGGCGGAGCCCGAGTAGCCACTAACATATCACTATATCAATTCACACGTATAAATGTCAACACATCTCTTTTGACGTTACCAATCAAGAAATATTGATGTATACAAAAACAACAGATATTGGAAGCACTAAAGATGTAACAAAATTTTACCGATACCGATAAGCCAGAAAATATTGTCGCCTTTAAATTATTACTTGGCTTAATGAACATACATAGGTACCTACGACTAAACTCAATTTTAACATTTTTTAGCAAATTGTAAATTTGTTCCCTCTACAGGATAACATTAAAAAATTTCAATAAAGTTTTTAGATGGGACGGGAGTGTAAGTTTTTAGAGGAGAACTACCTGGCTACGTATCATTACTACATACTATAATATATTCATCTCACGCCTCATTACCCACAAAGTGTGGTTAGACTCATTTTGTGTTGAAAGTAAAAAATATATATGTTCGCACTCTTTCATCTGATTTTGCGCTTTTTCATGTCCGTAAACCATTCTTGAAGTTCTCCTGGAGATCCGGACTTAAAGAATACATAGTAGACAAACACACTATTTATATATTATGTATTATAGTTTTATTTATTAAAGAAAGTAAGTACCTTATTATATATCTATATCTATATATATATATATATATATATATATATATATATATATATATTTATAATAGACCAACATTTAGTTTTAATTAGTTTTGTATTTATAAGCAACCTATTACAACTTGTTGATGTTAACTAACGTAGATAAACAGGCCAACACGTTTCAAGTAAATAATAAAGAAATACTAATTTAAAGAAGTATACGAATATGTTTTCGTCCGCGTGGAATTCAATCATACCGCGTTATCTCTTTGATGATAAAAGGTAACCTAGCCTTTTTAATCTTTCCAGCTACCTGAATACCAAATCTCGTTAATATCGGTTAAATGGCTTAACACTTCTTATACAAAGTTTAATACCCATTTCAGTATTTTTATTCAAATTGGAGGTTTAACGGCTAATAACGACTAAACGAAAGTAGACTTTACAGCCTACTTAGCTGTGATATCAGTTTTTGACGTAATCAGGCCAACCATCTCAATTTTATCAAAATAGATTCAGTGGTTGAGCCATAAAAGCCTAAGACATACATTCGCAATATATATCTTAGGCTTATATATATATATATATATATATAAAGTATGGATTTCTCATACACGTGATTCCGAACAACTCTATTTATCTATTTTTAATATATTTTGGCAGCAAATTACGTTTTGTCATAAGACAAATATAAATTTCTTAAAGGAAAATTTTGGATTTTTAATTGAAAAATTTACAAACAAACGTGTATTTGGAATATACAAAACATTTTTTCATTGCACTTTTACAAAGTGAATACTTTAGCATTTATCTTTTAGTATAAAATATTACAAAATTAACAACAAAAAATATTATTGAAATATTTCAAAATAAATTAATACACTCTAGTTTTACCGGTGCTTACCGGTTGCAGGTAAGTCACTAAACAAGACTACATCCCTGGCGGTGATACTATTATATACTACAGTTTGCTTAAATGCAAAGACTAATATGTGTTCAACAACTTTTTATTTACAATAAGAAAAAGTGATACAATGATTATACTTAAGATTAGTCTGCACACTATTTACAAATAAATATGTATTAAAATATAAACGTTTCATTTGTTTAATGTTGATCTTGTACATTAATCAAAAGTTTACAATGTGTAAATTCGCTCAGTCTGTCAACACGGTGAATCGGGTTTGTAGTAGTGATAATACGACGTAATTGCTTGTATGTGTGCTTCCGGCGACGTCGATCCTCGTACAAAATGAGATTGACAGCCATTCTATTGTATATTATAGTATTCTATGGTTTGAACTGTCCGGTGTGCGCCGTACCGGCATTTTTGACCATTGAACGGTTAAATTTAAAATATTAATACCTCACCCATTCGTAAAAATAAAAGGGGATGGATAATTCATAGCGGATAAAGACGAATAAACTACAATATTTTAAAGTACTTTAAATGTGACTGTGGAAAGCTCAGTAATAAACAACTGGTAAAATTTAAAAAAAAAACTGTACAACCGACTTTAATATAAATAAAATGTGATCATAAATGTAGTCGAAGTCAATTAAGTACGCATTATTAAGGATGACTCTTAAGCTTAGAAATAGAAAAATAATCACAAAATATACATATAAATACAGTTGAGTTAGGATACTTTTCCTTTTTTGAAGTCGGTTAAAAAAAAGAAGTGCACGCAACGTATTTCAAAATACGGTTTATAAAATCATTAGAGAACAAAAGGAAAATAACACACACCGGTGAAACAAAGAGCTTGGCTATCCACGATGGATAAATTAGATGTATTGAATAAATGTGAATTAAGGAGAAAAGTCCATTTACTATATTTAAATATCGGCTACTCTACATTAAAACAATTATGACACTTTGTGAAGCTGATAAAGATACTCCGACTTTTAAACGTACTCTCACTTCATAAAATACTGCCCGAGCTTAGATTTGATTTTACTAATCGCGACGGTAGATTATTAGTATCGGTTGGAATAAACAACAAATAACAGACTGGCTGCAAAGCAAAGAGATATTCATGGACATGAGTTATTTAAAAAAGGAATTACACAATGTAATAAATATTTAGTCGATAAATAAAGAAATGGCATTAAAATTCTCCGACTGCCACCATACCACTGTAACTCAATTCCGTTGAGTTGGCGTGGGTCGAAATAACAAATACATCAACATATGGTGCCACTAATTCAACATTACAACATAAGTGATGTAAAAACATTATTTTATGACGCCATAATTATAATGGACGCTAATCGGCTAAATGCTGCGAACACGTAATACGAGCAGAAATTGCCATGTGGAATTCAGATGACGTCATGGAACACGCAGAACAATTTCAAATTCTTTTCTAATAAATACGAACGAAGATTCTTGTGGTACTGATTAAAATATATTATAAATGACTAATTTAATTATGTGGTCCCGGATTCGAATCCCGAGGCCTTTGGCCCGACCAAATGGAGGGTTTGAGTTTTTTTGTCAAGTAATTCTTAGTAACAGCTAGGAGTAAAGAAATTGACGATGTTTCACCCTAGTGTCTCGGTAAGCACGAAAAACTGCCTTGCACCTGACCTTTCTCTGATCGTTTACGACTGCCGTCCCATAGGACTGTGACAGTGAGAGAATATAGTGCATCTGTGTTTGCGCGCACACCCGTGCATTACTTTTATACTATAAAAACGTTGTGACTGGTGGCTGGAAATTCGGTCGCAGTTCTATTCTCATTACAAGATGGTTGTGGGGCAAGGTAGAGTCTATCGTGGTACTCCAAATCTTTTAAAAAGTTAGCATATCGTAAATTAGCACTTGAAATTATGATTAGTATTTTCAGCGGAACCGGTGACTATCTTATTCCGTTGCATCGCGTACTATAAAAATTTAAGATGAACGCTTTCGTGGTCCTTATGTTTAGTAAGTAATTCTTCATATTCATTTCTTACAATATTTATTACAACAACAGTATGAAAGGTGGTTAATTGAGAAATTAAAAATATTGGAAAGATAATCAATTGAAATTATTTGTAGTGGCCAAGATTTTGACTCCGTCCAGGCGAATGGAGCCGTTGGCAGAGCTACGCGCGCTCGCCGAGGGTCAGGCGCAGTTTTCTGCACGACCCGTGCTTGAATTTGAACCTAATCGTGCTGATTTTAGGGTATTATTCAAAACACCTAATTAATAAATTAATCGTGTCTTAGTTAATATATTATTTAGATTAGGTATATAAGGGGAATGTTAAGAATTATTTTACACAATTTCAATCTTATCTACTAGTGATACGCTGCGCTGACTCAGGGAAAGTCTCTAGCGTTTGGTGACACCCAGAAACGCCTAACCCAAATATTAAAGGCTGGTGGTAGGAAACTGGACCAGTGATTTGCACTGGTCCAGCTTATATTGATTTTGCAGCCACGATCCGTCTAATCGGGGTGGTGTGCGTAAAACCTATATCAAAAAATTCAAATCTACTGGCGATAGTACTAACTCGCAATTGTGTTAAGACCGGTGACAGTAAACAACGTCAAGCGATTGAGAGGTCTGGTACGAAGATTTATTGAGTGCTTACTATGGTAGAGGCTCATGGTCATCAGATTATTTACTGTTTGACGATGATGAGATGAAGTGAGATTTCAAAATACTTTACGTTTTAAGTATGTTAATTTCGTTTGTTCTGTGGAGGTGTTCACAAACACAATCACACAATCCTCCAAACCTAATTTCTCGCTACTTCACGTTTTGGCATAGTATAAAGAGACCTAAGATTGTTGCACTTGTCTTTCAAGCTCCTTGTGTAAATTACACGCAACATCTTTTAATAGGTTTCCAGTTTTGCCATATATAATAATATAAACTAAATGAGGAAAAGCAAGACAAGTATATTGACCCATTTTATGTAGAAATATAGGTCCCTTCTATGCATATAAATATTCATAGAAGGGAAGAATATATAAAGAAGAATATTCTATATGTATGTAATTACTAAGTCTCAGGCTTAAAGTAGAATCTGTTTCATGGTAAAAGTTCCATTAGAAATATGATAACTACTTATATAAAATGTAAAGTATGGAATTTGACAGAAAACGTGAAATTCCATGATAAATGTGGCGCCGCGGTTAGGGACTTCTCTGTTGAAAGTCTTTTCTTGAATCATAGTTAAAAACCGATACTACAGAGTGGCGCAATAAAAAACGTATAAAAATATAAATATATAAGCTGTGGTTAAAATAAAACTATGAATCTATAGATTAATAAATACAGTTTATTTTTTAAAATAAACTGCATTTATTAACCTATATAATATCATCTAAATAATGGCCTTCTGTGCGTCAGCACTCCTCTAATCGTGAGCGCAGATTAGAAAAAACTTTCTTTAGCGTTGCTAGTGTGATCGCTGCCATTTCACTCCGGATATTTTCTTTAAGCTGATCAATGTTTCTCGAGTTGTTGATGTAGACTTTGTGTTTGAGGTATCTCCATAAAAAAGGTCAAGAGGCGTTAAGTCTGGACTGCTTGAGCGGTCTGGTTGGAAACTTTTTATTTCAATACTGCCATAGAGACATTTGCCGTGTGCCTAGTTGCTCCGTCTTGTTGTAACTAGGCACACACTTGTTGTTGGTGTATTTTTTCACACGAGAACATGACAATTCATGTTCTCGTGTGAAAAAAACTTTTTAACATCACAACATAGCGGTTGGCCGAACAGTGAACCTGCACATCTTCAAAGAAGAAACGACCAATAATTCTTTTGCTTGGTATTGCCGCCCATAGATCTCTATGACACACACACACTTAGACTATGAAGTGGTTTTAGTGCTTAAGTCTAAGGTTTACACTGTTTCAATAGCGACAATTTAATCAAATCAGAAAAAAGGATTTTGTCAAAATTGTAAAATCGTTTAAACATTTCTTCAGCAAACGCCAAACTCATTTTCTTTCAATTCTTGCGATAATCGAACCTTATACAGCTTCAGTTTAAGATCCAGGTTCAAAGTTCTTTGCAAACTTCATCGCGATAAGTGTAAAACGGACGCGTCGCTTCCAAACGAACTGACTCATGGCTACTACAAGTTGTAAAATTAAAAATTTTGTACAACCGCCTACAATATAAATTAAATGAGAACATCAATGTATTCAAATTCAATGCAATACGCATTTTTGAATATAACTCAAAAACTACTGGTCAAATCTTGATCAGCACCAACTTTAAAATAAAGAATCATGAAAATCGGTTCATCAAGAAATCCTTCTTTTTCAAGGCGGTTGAAAACTGCGCCAGTACCGCTACTGGCGCTACACTTTGTTCCCCCTATGCAGGCATACAAAACCCCGCGAAAAAGATGATGAAATATGCACGTTCTATTGCGCCAACCTGTATATTATTAATAAAAATAATAATGATGAGGCGAAGGGAAGTGACGACCCCATCGCCCGCTGACGTTATGTGTAAAATCGGCTTCGTATACGCAATCAATCAGCACCTTCCCAAGATGTGTTAGCGCCGTGCCTCGGCAGAAATGAAGGTGCTAAGGTCCGCTTGTACACATGGCCTCTCCAGGAAATTGTGCCGGGTCTGGGCGTCGCTCGTTAACAAACGCCCAATAAATAGATGATGGAATTCAAAAGAACGTGCAAATGGCCTGGAGGTCGCCAGGGTGCGTCTGGAGCTGGCGCTGGACGCGTCAGCTGTGTGCAAAGTACTGCAAGACCACCCAGCAGCCTTTCGCATTCATCATCACCACCAGCTGGCTTAGTGCCGGCAGAGTCTTCGTGGGTCCAGCAATCGGTAACCGCACTGGTGGAGTACGTGGCATGTAATGGACAATCCAAGTTTGGGAAACAGGTTGGAGGTTTTGCGTACCGGACTAGGATGCATCGTCTTTTTACTGACCTGGAGCCATCTATAACCGTCACCGAGCAAAATCTGGCAGACCGAGTTCAGAATAATCACACTTGACTCAAACAAATTTGATGGTTTTCTTTTTCAAAATCCCCTTTAAAAGCTCCCGCTCCTCTGCTTTTAAAAGCTCCCACACCTCTACTTTTAATTTTAGCCAATTTAATAGTTGTGATGTTAAGAGAGCCATAATGTCCATCCATTCAAATTCGATTGGTAGTAAATGCATTAGTCGGAAAATGGTCATCCCTCTCATTGATCTCCTTTTACCTATAATCACTTCTATCCTGAATTATGCAATGAATTCTGCTTTTTCCCTTCAGCTTAGAAAGACGCATTTGTAGTTCCTCTTCCGAAAAAGTCGAATGCCTCTAGTTTTTCTGATTATAGAGCTATCTCTATTTTGCCTTTCTTTTCCAAGGTTCTAGAAAGTCTTGTACACAATCAATTAAGCACCTATCTTTTAAAACATAATCTTTTAAATCTCTTGCAATCCGGTTTCCGTCCTGGTCATAGTACGACTACTGCACTTTTACAAATCACTGATGATATTCGGTATGGTATGGAGAAACAAAAGCTTACCATTCTCACGTTGCTTGATTTTAGTAACGCATTTAATACTGTAGATTTTGATATCTTGTTACGCATCCTGCGCTCTCTCAACATATCTCCAACTGTAGTTGACTGGTTCCGAAGTTACTTGTTTGGTCGCCGACAGCTAATTCAGGTGCACTAGGTTTTTCCACCTGGATTACTACAGCTGTTGGTGTACCACAAGGTGGCGTGTTGTCTCCTCACCTGTTTGCAATTTTCATTAACTCTTTAAGTCACAATTTGTCCTCTTCCTACCACTTGTATGCTGATGATCTCCAAATCTATACTCAGTCGTCTCTTGAAAATCTGTCTAAAGCAGTTGACACTATTAACGCTGATCTGACTTGTATTTCGAACTGGAGTAAATGTTATGGTTTAACGATTAATCCTAAGAAAACTCAGGTCATTGTCATCGGTAGTTCTAGATTAATTGGTAAAATCCCCTTCCCTACCCCCTATCATACTAGACTGCGCTCTAATCCCTTACAGTAACAAGGTTAAAAACCTGGGGTTGTATCTTGACTCCTGTATGTCTTGGACCTCACATGTTAATGAGGTCAGTAGAAAAATGTTTGCTGCGTTAAGCTCTTGTTACGAGCTTGAGGTTCGTGACAATAAAAATTGCCGATAAAATTACCTAAATTAACACTTTAATTTACTTTACACAAATTAAAACTAAAAACACTAATAATTAAACACACTAATTCACTTAATTCCGCTCCGAAGCTTCGCTTGTGTCGCCGAGTTCAACTCTGCCCCGATCGCATCTTGCAGCGCCTACTTATTTAAATTAGCAAAGAAATATCCAGAATGTTCAAGTAAACACGCGCAAGGTACCGAGAATTCGAGATTTAAACTTCAAGAAGTTTAGTTCTTCGGTTCGAGACTAGATGGCGCTAGTGCGCCGATTTGAGGCATTGGAGCGCGTAACACTGCCCCCTCCTAAGACATGCTCGTCCCGAGCATTATCGGTCCCATAATAACGCGCTAGGCGATCCACATGGACGATCTTAGGAGTCCCTCTTGCGCCTTTCTGTAACGGCTCCGCAATGTCAAGGGCTGTCCTATCCCGTGGTGCACCAACATTGTACAATTTCGGTGCTCCTCTACTACGTGTCTGAGGTCCCCGCACGGCCGCACAACTTGTACATGTACGACACCAATCCTCGACATCGTCACGATAATGGACCCAGTAAAACTGTTCTCGGACCTTCAGTAGAGTTCGTTTAACTCCCAGATGGACTCTTGAACGACCATTATGGCACAACTGTAGAACATTCGGCACTTTAGCTTTAGGGACAACCATTTGCAAACGACAGCTGTCTCTTCGACCATTGTCCCATTTACGGCACAGGACTCCATCCTGAATCAGCAAGCTGTCCCATTGGGCCCAATAGCTTTTCGTGGTTGAACTCATTGCTGAGACGTCGCTCCACTTAGGCTTGGGAGCACCGGCCTTCATCCATTCCAGGATCGGCTTGATGTCCGGATCTTCCTGCTGTGCATGTCGTAGGTTGTCCTTCCACCCGTTGCTGAGGTGGTCTGTCCTGAGCATCCTCACGGATACCACCTCCTTACTCTCTTGCCTACTACAATGGTTGCAATCTTCAGGACAAGGTCTTCTTGACAATGCATCTGCGTTGCCGTGAGATTTCCCGCTGCAGTGTCTGATAGTAAAGTCGTATTCCTGCTGCTGCTGGGCGGTGCTGTTAGCCGCACTTCCTTTCTGAGACCGTTCACCTTCCCTTCCTAGGGTGTGCTTAGGGCAGCTGGACCGAAGATGGCCCCTTTCCCCACAGCCATAGCACCTAGGGCTGTATCTTTTATTGTGGTCGCGAACCGTAACTGCTGTAACCTCCCTAGCGTGAGGTGAACGATGATCCTGTCGCCGCCAGGCAGTGCCGTTAGCTGCACTACCCTCTCGAGATCGATCAACTCTCCTTTCCACGGTTCGTTTAGGGCAGCTGGATCGAAGATGGCCCTTTTCCCCACAGCCATAGCACCTAGGGCTGTATCCTTTGCTGCGGTCACGGACTGTAGCTGCTGCAACCTCCCTGACGCGATGGGAACGATGATCCTGCCGCACGGCTTCCACCTCCAGTGCATGGGCCAAGGCGTTCTTAAGCGTCTCGTGGTGCCCGAGCCTCACAGCAGCTCTGACTTCCAGGTCGCGGATGCCGTCGATGAATGTCTGCACCAGGTTCCCTTCAATGAGCGCAGGTACAGACCGGTATGCTTTCCGCACCAGCTTCTCCACCTCTAGAGCCCACTGCTGCAGGTTTTCGTTGATGCGCTGCACACGATCTTTAAGCTGCGCACGAAAGACGTGTTCCAGGTGAGCGTCGCCATATCTCGCCTCCAATGCCTCAAGGAGTTGCTCATAAGTCACTTCCTCACCGAGAGCTTCCAGAACTGTTAAGGCCTGGTTGCGCAGGCCTAGTGTGAGAGCAGTCATGGCCTGACTTTTATTCCAGCCGTTCGCCTTCATAACAGCCTCGAACTGGATTTTGTAGGCTGACCAGGAAGAAGTCCCGTCGAATGGTGGCACCTTGAACCCACGTAGCGAAGGTGTAGTAGCTACTACGGGAGCTGTAGTTCCCTCCCCAAGTTTGAGTTCGTCAAGTGATTTCCTCATGTCAGCCATTACGTTGTCAACCCGATTGTTCACTTGGTCAATTCGGGTTTCAGCTTCCGACAGGCGGTTTTCATGTTGAGCAACCTTATCCTTCACCTCCCTTATCTCTTTCCCGAAGGTAGCGTGAAGGTCCTTCATGAGAAGCATCTGTTCTTCCTGGCCGCCCCGCAGCTGCTCTTCCAACCGACGGACCTGTTCCTCCTGTCGGCGAGCCTGTTCCTCCTGTCGGTGAGCCTGTTCCTGTAGCATCGCCATCAGAGCACCTAAGTCAGGTGCTGCAGATGTAGGAGCTACTGACGGGCCCGCAGCCTCCGTGGCTGGCATTTGGCCCTCCGACGTCTGCGGCGTTGCACCACCAAATCTCCTCTGGTCCGTCTCCTGCTGGCGTTGACTCCGGGTACGGACACTCTCCATCTCGTCCTTAGGTAAAATCGGCATGATTTTATCCCACTTCTGACACCAATTATTACGAGCTTGAGGTTCGTGACAATAAAAATTGCCGATAAAATTACCTAAATTAACACTTTAATTTACTTTACACAAATTAAAACTAAAAACACTAATAATTAAATACACTAATTCACTTAATTCCGCTCCGAAGCTTCGCTTGTGTCGCCGAGTTCCAGTCTACCTCGATCGCATCTTGCAGCGCCTACTTATATAATTGCAAAAAGACACGCGCAAGGTACCGAGAATTCGAGTTTTAAACTTCAAGAAGTTTAGTTCTTCGGTTCGAGACTAGATGGCGCTAGTGCGCCGATTTGAGGCATTGGAGCGCGTAACACTCTTTACGTAGATTACGTAATTTTCTTCCCACATCAACTAAAGTTACGCTCGCCCAGTCTCTACTTCTCCCTATCCTTGACTATGCTGATATTTGCTGTCTTGAAATTGCCGAGGAGCAGCTTAATAAGCTTGATCGCGTTCAACATTTATGCATTAGATTTATGTTTGGGCTTCACAAATATGATCATATCTCCGAATTTAGCAAACAGCTCAAATGGCTCCCGATCCGCCTTCGCAGGAATACTCACATTCTCTTCGCGTTGTATAGTGTGCTGTTAAATCCACACCTCTTTATTTAAAAAACCGTTTCCAGTATCTTTCTCTTACCCATAATCGGTTCCTTCGATCCTCCGTCAATCTTTCTCTCTCTACACCTTTGTACTCTTCTTCCTTTTTCAAGAAATCCTTCACCGTAACTGCTGTGCGATTGTGGAAATCTTTACCTCTCCATATTCGTCGTGCTAAATCTCTTGACTCTTTCAAAAGTCTTGTTAAGTCGTATTGTTACGCGCGACCAGGCCTTAAGAGTTCTGGAAGCTCTCGGTGAGGAAGTGACTTATGAGCAACTCTTTGAGGCATTGGAGGCGAGATATGGCGACGCTCACCTGGAACACGTCTTTCGTGCACAGCTTAAAGATCGTGTGCAGCGCATCAACGAAAACCTGCAGCAGTGGGCTCTAGAGGTGGAGCAGCTGGTGCGAAAAGCTTACCGGTCTGTACCTGCGCTCATTGAAGGGAACCTGGTGCAGACATTCATCGACGGCATCCGCGACCTGGAAGTCAGAGCTGCTGTGAGGCTCGGGCACCACGAGACGCTTAAGAACGCCTTGGCCCATGCACTGGAGGTGGAAGCCGTGCGGCAGGATCATCGTTCCCATCGCGGCAGGTAGTTGCAGCAGCTACAGTCCGTGACCGCAGCAAAGGATACAGCCCTAGGTGCTATGGCTGTGGGGAGAAGGGCCATCTTCGATCCAGCTGCTCTAAACTAACCGTGGAAAGGAGAGTTGATCGATCTCGAGAGCGTAGTACAGCTAACGGCACTGCCTGGCGGCGACAGGATCATCGTTCACCTCACGCTAGGGAGGTTACAGCAGTTACGGTTCGCGATCACAATAAAAGATACAGCCCTAGGTGCTATGGCTGTGGGGAAAGGGGCCATCTTCGGTCCAGCTGCCCTAAGCACACCCTAGGAAGGGAAGGTGAACGGTCTCAGAAAGGAAGTGCGGCTAACAGCACCGCCCAGCAGCAGCAGGAATACGACTTTACTATCAGACACTGCAGCGGGAAATCTCACGGCAACGCAGATGCATTGACAAGAAGACCTTGTCCTGAAGATTGCAACCATTGTAGTAGGCAAGAGAGTAAGGAAGTGGTATCCGTGAGGATGCTCAGGACAGACCACCTCAGCAACGGGTGGAAGGACAGCCTACGACATGCACAGCAGGAAGATCCGGACATCAAGCCGATTCTGGGATGGATGAAGGCCCGTGCTACCAAGCCTAAGTGGAGGGACGTCTCAGCGATGAGTTCAACCACGAAAAGCTATTGGGTCCAATGGGACAGCTTGCTGATTCAGGATGGAGTCCTGTACCGTAAATGGGACAATGGTCGAAGAGACAGCTGTCGTTTGCAAATGGTTGTCCCTAAAGCTAAAGTGCCGAATGTTCTACAGTTGTGCCATAATGGTCGTTCAAGAGTCCATCTGGGAGTTAAACGAACTCTACTGAAGGTCCGAGAACAGTTTTACTGGGTCCATTATCGTGACGATGTCGAGGATTGGTGTCGTACATGTACAAGTTGTGCGGCCGTGCGGGGACCTCGGACACGTAGTAGAGGAGCACCGAAATTGTACAATGTTGGTGCACCACGGGATAGGACAGCCCTTGACATTGCGGAGCCGTTACAGAAAGGCGCAAGAGGGACTCCTAAGATCATCCATGTGAATCGCTTGGCGCGTTATTATGGGGCCGATAATGCTCGGGACGAGCATGTCTTAGGAGGGGGCAGTGTTACGCGCTCAAGTCGACGATACACTAGCGCCATCTAGTGTCAGGAACGAGAGCGAGGGGAGCATTGAGAAAATGACATCACAAATCACTCAACCGACAGCGCCTAGTCGAAACTCGAACGCTCGGTACCTTGCGCGTGTTTACTTGAACATTCTGGATATTTCTTTGCTAATTTAAATAAGTAGGCGCTGCAAGATGCGATCGGGACAGAGTTGAACTCGGCGACACAAGCGAAGCTTCGGAGCGGAATTAAGTGAATTAGTGTGTTTAATTATTAGTGTTTTTAGTTTTAATTTGTGTAAAGTAAATTAAAGTGTAATTTAGGTAATTTTATCGGCAATTTTTATTGTCACGAACCTCAAGCTCGTAACAGTATTATTTAGAACGCTATTAGATAAATTACTTTACCTTTCTCGTACTCTTTTCATTTAATCTATTATATGATATTATATATATAATTTTCACTTATCTTTTTATGTATTATTATATTATTTTTTATTATTATTTTTATGCCCCCCTCTATTTTAACTTTTGTTTGCATCATTTCTCTATGCAAAGGTTGTCTGGAATAAATCACTTTCAGAGTGATAAGACCGCCT
This sequence comes from Parnassius apollo, assembly GCA_907164705.1. NCBI lineage: Eukaryota > Metazoa > Arthropoda > Insecta > Lepidoptera > Papilionidae > Parnassius > Parnassius apollo. The sequence goes on along the minus strand of CAJQZP010000358.1, from coordinate 105,504 downwards.
ATTGTACATATTTTAATTTAGTTTTAACTGTACTTGATATTTCTGTATTGTGGTGTACAAAAAATAATAAATAAATAATAAATAAATAAATGGTTCTGAACTCAAACGGCTACGACGTGAGGCTGTTCCCCCGTTGGATGAAAATGCTACTGAAGAGGATGTGGCGCCATAAATTGCAGAGCAAACCGCACATGTGGATGCCGTCGTGTGGTTTATTCGGACGATGGTGGAACAGTCGCCCAGGAACTCGAACTCGAGCAAATGAGGAGTACATTTTGCATACATTGTAGAAATGCGCAGTACCCCTTTTGAAAACAGACCGCATAGCCATAAGCAAGCGGGATCGCGCTATCGTGAGGGCTCTAAGCCCAATGTTGGAGACTTAATTAGAAGCCAGCCGAAACCTTTGCGAGACAGACTCAATTCTTTTTGGCGTATGTCAGTATGCCGTATTATTGGCGCCAAGCTCTCCATGGCTGCACGTGCTACTAGACAAAGTAGCGCCATCCCAGCCTGGAGAATAAGAACTCAAGAACGTATCGCAAAGGCTAGGGCCATCGTTGGCAGACTGATATGCTTCAGGTCTGGCAATAACCTGCCAAGGATTGTGTGTAATATCAGAATGGCGTTTTCTGGGACAAATGTCCCAGCTGAATATAATGCAAAAACTGACAGAGTGCATAGATGACCTGAAGCAGAGGATTACTGCTTAGGGAAAGCGGATTCGGCGATATACTGAGAGGTCCATGGAGTCCATTGTAAACTGCCAGCTCATGAGGTACCTTGAGGATCACCAGCTGATTAGTAACCGCCAATACAGTTTTCGAGTGGTCGGTCAGCTGGTGATTTTCTGCTCTACCTAACTCACAGGTGGGAGGAGGCAGTAGAGTCCAAGGGGGAGGCATTGACCGTTAGTTTGGACATTGCGAAGGCCTTCGATCGGGTTTGGCACAAAGCGCATCTTTCGAAGCTCCCTTCCTATGGAATTCCCGAGAAATTGTGCGATTGGATCACCAGCTTTCTCAATGGTTGTTGTAGACGGTGCAAGCTCCGATTGCAAGCCTATTAATGCTGGTGTTCCACAAGGCTTCGTGCTATCGCCAACGCTGTTTTTTCTGCATATCAATGATATGTTGCAAACCCGTAACATTCATTGCTATGCAGATGACAGCACTGGTGATGCTCTTTACACCGGCTGAGCCAATATTTCTCGGGATAACGTCTCCGAGTGCCGGGAAGAACTTGTGTCTGAAGTCGAGTCTTTGCTGAACAGAGTCTCGGATTGGGGGCGACTAAATCTAGACCAGTTTAACCCCCAGAAGACACAAGTTTGCGCGTTAAGCGCTAAAAAGAACCTCTTTGTCGTATCTCCTCAGTTTCAAGGCACTCCCCTTGTTACCTCAGCCAGTATCGGAATCCTCGGCATCGACATATTGAGTGACGTGTAGTTTTGTGGTCACTTTGAAGAGAAGGCCAAATTGGCCTCTAAAAAGCTTGGCGTGCTCAGCAGAGCAGGACAGTATTTCATGCCGGCACACCGCCTGCAACTTTACAAGGCGCAGGTTCGACCGCACATGGAATACTGTTCCCATCTCTGGGCTGGGGCTCCCCAATACCAGCTCCTTCCACTTGACCGCATCCCGCGCAGAGCGGCTCGAAACGTCGACGACCGAGTGCTTTCCGATCGGTTCGATTCACTGGCACTGCGAAGAAATGTTGCATCTCTTTGCATTTTCTTTCGCATATATCATGGAGAGTGCTCTGAGGAATTGTTCGGATTAATCCCAGCCGCCAAATTTCGTGAACGCACTTCGCGGCAAACGTCCCGATACCATCCACACCATCTGGATGCTTGGCGGTCCACTACTGTACGTTTCAAAAGGAGTTTTCTTCCGCGTACAGCCTCTCAGTGAAATAGTTTACCACCGGCGATTTTCCGACCGATACGACCTTGGGACCTTCAAGAAAAGAGCTTACTCCTTTCTAAAGGGCAACGCACCTGCGATTCCCCTGGTGTTGCGGTTGATCATGGGCGGCGGTAGTCACTTAACATCAGTTGAGCCGCGTGCTCGTTTGCCCCCTCTTCTAGAAAAAAAGGTCGCCACGGTTCAACCAACATTGCTTCTTCAGAGTGATTAGAAGAGGCTTTAGAAATCATTGGTGTGAATAATGATTTACAGAACGGGCCCAGCACCGAAGCAGGCCGACTTTGTCGCATTTTGGCGATGCCTGTGGTCAGAGCTCGTAAACAAGACGAGGGCCAATGAATGGAAGTGTGGCGAGTCAGTGTGCGAGTGTTACCCCCATGAACCCCGTCATCATAACGCTGGATGACGTAGCTGAGCCTGTCTGTACGGCTCCGAATTTGACTTGACGGGCTGCATCACTACTGGCTGAATTCATGGCTGGGTTTGTGTTGTGTCACGCTGTGCTCGCCTGATAGTTTCAAGAAGTTCTCGACGAGAAGTCACTACCGAGCTTCTTCACTACTAGGATCACTCATTTAGTTCCTAAAGACCGGGATTCTTGGACCCGAGCAAATACCGTCCTATCACGTGTCTACCCATCGTATATAAGACACTGACATCCCTTTGAGTACGCGGATCATTTTCACCTGGATTTAAATCAGGTGATGTCGCACGCTTAAAATGGATGTCGAGGCGGTGGTGGTAGAACCAAGGAACCACTCCTCATTGACGCGGTTGTAGGTTGCGTGGGCGAAATAAAATAAAGGCGTAAATGGTAAAACGTAACCGTTGGAACTTTTCCGCCGCTAGGAAAGACTACAGAAAGGCATTGGAATCGGTGCTCTAACGCGTCTTTTTCGGTATTCATACATAACATACTTTTGGTATTTTACTTGAAATAACAAAAGCATACGACAGGCCCTATGATAAACTACTTTTAAAACTTACGAATTCGGGTATCCGTGGGCCAGTACATAACGGGTTCAAATCCTATTTAAATAATCGGAAGCAAATAGTATAAATTGAATACTACAACGAGGTTCGCCACCCGTCACGTTCTGTCTCCCGGAGAGGCGAAAAGTGGATTGCAGAGGTCCGTCTGGCTACGTTGAATGTATGTGGGGCAATGAATGATAAAATGGATGAAGTATGCGATATGATGAATGATAGAGGAATAGATGTGTTATGTGTAAATGAGACGAAAGGGAAGGGAAAGGATGTCACTACACATGGCATGTATACCGCATACTGGTCTGGTGTAGACGAGATCGAGCGGGCATGCCAGGGAGTAGGTATCATCCTTTCAGAAAGAATGGGCCAATGTGTGAAAGAGTATGAATGTGTAAGCCCAAGACTGCTGTGGATACGAATGAAAGTGGGCTTAAAGAAGTTGTTTGTGTTAGGGGTCTACGCCCCAGACATGTCTAAGCCCACTTATATCCGAGAGCAGTTTTGGGAAATGGTAAGGATGGTGTTAATGGAGTGTAAGGGAAATGAAAATATTATTATGCTAGGAGATTTTAATGGAAGGGTTGGGGTGAGGAGGCTTGGTTATGAAAGGATATTGGGAACGTTTGGTGATGAAAGTATAAATGAGAATGGTGAAAGTCTCCTCACCGTATGTATGGAAAAGAATCTTTTTGTGACGAACACTTGCTTTCGCCACAAGAGGATTCACATGTATACTTGGGAAAGAGGTGACGATAGAAGCATGATAGATTTAATAATTGTGGATGAAAGATTGAGGGGCGCAGTTGTAGATACAAGGGTTTACCGGGGTTCTAACGTAGGAACGGATCATTATTTGGTTCTATGCCGAATTAATGGTCTATTCAGGCGTTGGCGCCATCGGTCATCTGTGTCTACCACTGCGTTACAGCGTATTAGAACAGAAAGGTTACAAGATGAAGGTGAGAAAAAGAAGTTCAAATGTAGACTGAAAGAAAATATAAGTGGTTTGGATGAATTATGTATGAAGGAGTTAGACTTGGAGAATGTATGGCAAAATGTAAAGAAAGGTTTAGTGGATGCAGCTACCGAAGTATGTGGTGTTAGTAAGAGAAAGAATGAAAGGAAAAATAATACGTTATGGTGGGATGATGAGGTACGTATGGAAGTTGAAGCAAAGAAGAGAGCATGGCTAGATTTACTAGCAACAAAGGCTGGTAATTCTAGCGGTACGAATGATGATATTGAAAGAAAAAAGGCAGTCTTTAGACATCTTAATAAGAGAGTAAAAGAAGTAGTTGAAAGAAAAAAGCAAGAAAGAACGGATAAGAATGATAGAAGAATATCGGATAATTTCCAGGCAAATATTAAAATGTTCTGGAAACTTGTAAGAACTGCCAGGGGACATTCAAAACAGCCTATGATGAATGCTATAAGAGACGAGAATGGCTATATTCTGAATGATGAAGTTTTGAGTTTAAAGAGATGGAAGGAATATTTTGAAAGCGTGTTTATGAGTGAGGAGACAACGTGTGTACTAAGTGAAGTAGAAATTCCGAAAGAAGAGGAAAGAGGTAGCGAGATTAGTGTAGGTGAAATAATGAAAGCAATGAAAAGCATGAAAGCAGGTAAGGCTGCCGGATATGATAGAGTTTCACTCGAAATGCTAAGGGCTGGAGAGGAAGTGGTGGCAGGCCTGCTGCACACCTTGTTTAATTTATGCTGGGAACTGAAGCGGGTACCGGTAGACTGGTGCAAAGCCGTGATAGTCCCAGTATATAAGGGAAAAGGGTCGCAGCAGGACTGTAAAAACTACCGTGGCATCAGCCTTCTTAGCATTGTGGGAAAACTGTATGCTAAGGTACTGATTGAAAGGGTCATGAAAGAAACTGATGGAAAAATTTGGGATGTGCAAGCAGGATTTAGAAAGGGAATGGGATGTACAGATCAAGTCTTTTCCATGCGCATGATCGCGGAGAAGTTTTTGGCCAAAAACCAAAAGGTTTTTTGTGCGTTCATGGACTTGGAAAAGGCCTATGACAGAGTGAATAGGGATGTGCTATGGCAAACACTGAATTCATTTGGGTTGAGCGCTGGCTTGATACGGGCATTGGAGTCCCTTTATAGGGACTCTAGTGCTTGTGTTAGGATCAACGGGGTCTACTCGGACTGGTTTGACATCCATAAAGGTGTCAGACAGGGCTGTGTAGCTTCCCCCGTGGCTGTTCAACCTATTTATGGACAGTTGTTTGCAAAATTTGAAAGTTGAAGAATGCGGATTAAGAATGGGTGAGTTAACCGTCAAATGCCTTTTGTACGCCGATGATCAAGTTATACTTGCGTCGTCGGCGGCCGAGTTGCAAATGATGGTTACATTAATGAACAGATCATTAAAAGAAAGGGGTATGAAAGTGAACGCAAGTAAGACGAAGGTTATGGTTTTTGAAAGAGAAGAAAGTAAAACGATTTGTGAAATAAGAATAGAAGGGGAGTTGATCGAGCAAGTAGACGAGTTTGTATATTTGGGCTGCGTATTTAGCAGGGATGGGAGATATGATAAGGATATAGAACGACGAGTGAATGCGGGAAATAGAGTAAATGGGGCCCTGCACTCTATTGTGAAGAGTCAAAATGTGTCGAAAAAGGCACGTATGGCAATTCACAATGCTGTGTTGGTCCCTACTTTAACATATGGTAGTGAAAGTTGGGTGTGGCAGAAGAAGCACGAGAGTAGAATGAACGCAGTAGAAATGCGGTCGTTAAGGAGTATGTTAGGGCTGAATCTTAATGACAGGGTAAGAAATTGTGTAATAAGAGAAGAGTGTGGTTTGCAAGATGATGTTGTGACCAGGATTAAGAAAGGAATGCTTCGGTGGTTTGGTCATGTGGAAAGAATGAATGAGGAAAGAGTGACAAAGAAAATTTATGTTGCAGAAGTGAATGGCAGAGTCGGAAAGGGACGTCCTAGGCGAAAATTTATCGACCAAATTGGCGATTTATTGAAAACGGGCCAAATTAGGAGTACCCTTAACCGACGAGCATGTATGCGGAGGTGTATGGATGTGAAGGAGGCGAGAGAGGTGTGTCAGGATCGTGCCAAATGGAAGTCTGTAGTCTCTGCCTACCCCTCTGGGTGACAGGCGTGAGTGTTTATGTATGTATGTATGTATGTATACACAAGAAAATGATAGGGTTGAAATATAGGATAGAATTATTTTCACGTTTTCACTACTAAGATCTCTTTTTTCCTCAAACCAAAACGATTTCTTAGTATGACTTTTATTTTTATTTGCCTGAAAAGTTATTGTTTGGCCAGTTTCATGATCTGATAGCGCTAAAGAGTGAATATTTGGTTCATTAGCAATGAAACATTAGGAAGAATACTGGCAATTAAATCAATACACGACATTTTTATAGTTGGTTTACAAATGTGGTTATGTAAGTTATGATTGTATAAAATAGAATAAAGTTCTTTAGAATTCATATCATTATAAATATCTATATTCCAATCTTCACAAACTATAATTTTTTTATTATTTTTCTTAGTAAGTTTATTTAGAAGTTGTTCATATTTTTTTTAAATAATTTTTATTGGAATTTGGAATCTGATATATACATACAACGCAAATACCAAGTGTAACGAAGAAGAAGTGAAGTCTTTTTTATCTCTGGGTTCATTTTCAATTTTGTATTCTATTGTTATACCCGTATTATTAGGATTTATATATTGAATAAAACTAAATTTACGGATTTTATCGCGTATATTACACTACTTTTACTTATTTTTAATTCCAGACGTTTCGGGTGCTTTACAGCAACCATGGTCACGGGGGGGACTGAGATGTTTGACGTCCCAATGTCATAGTTAGTCCGGCTACCTTCAATTTTTTTGAATATTTATTTTTGGTCCGATTTACGCAATAATATTCAATAAACTGAAGGTAGCCGGACTAACTATGACATTGGGACGTCAAACATCTCAGTACCCCCGTGACCATGGGTGCTGTAAAGCACCCGAAACGTCGGGAATTAAAAATAAGCAAAAGTAGTGAAATAAACGCGATAAAATCCGTAAATTTAGTTTTATTCAATGTGTAGTGTTCGCGTAAATTTAAGAAATCGTTAGGATTTATATATGTAACTTTTTTTGCAATTTCAAAAGTATGCAGTGGTAATATCCTAGGCGTCTTAGTTTGCGAACATTGAAGTAATATGTACTTACGTACTAGAACAGCTATTTCAAACAAAACATGTGCGTCACTCTGTGTTGGCGTGGTTGGTTTTTTTATCATAGAATAAACATTGGTAGAATGATGGTAATAAAAGATTGTATTGTTAAATAGTTAAATTATTTCGAGAACAATTTTCAAATTTTGGCAATTACTTTGTATATTATATTTGCTTATTAAATATAATATTACATAATATTATATCACAATTACATTTTGATGATATTTTAAAAGGTATCTATGTCAAATATAAAAATACATACTAAATGTAACAAAACTTATCAATATAAAATTTAAATTACAAATATATTTATTTAAATTAGAATAGGAGTCGTTCATAAATGCTGGGCACGCGAGCGGTAAAAATGGACGAATTTATTCCACTTTGACTTTGATGTTGAAACCTAAAAATAATATAAAAGAATAATGAGCAGATTTAAATATAAAAATTGGCCTAATTATGATAACTCATATATGTTTCTACAAATAAAAATGTACAAATAATATATTCGTCCTATACTTAAGTACCCACAGAAATATCGCATCTGAACAAATTAATTTCATAATCTTTATTACATGACACAAGATGGCGTCTTAGGAATAATTTATTTTATTATTAATTTATAATAATTTTTTATTGATTAAGTATCCTATCAACCGAAGAAAAGTAATACCTTGGTTAATTGATAGAATCAGGCGTTACTTTGCGGAAATCCATTATAATAAATAATTTATTACTTTGCAACCTTCCGATCCAATTACAATGATTTGTCTTACCTGGATTGAAGAGCACCTCCCGCCCTTCCTCAATTGCTTGCACTAACTCCGTCACCACTATTCCAGGTAAGACACACCATCGACGACAATACGACATGTGTTTCGCCTCTACACGAGGCATCCTCAGGTAATGTAGACTCTACGGCGACTAACCCCTAAGTGAGCGGCGAGCCGAAACAGCTGCTATTTATACACGCCGACACAACCACTCCCCACCAAAGTAGCGAATGACCGCGCCGCGCGATAACAAACTTGCAACTAATTGTTATGACTAATGTTTTTTAAATATTATTATTATTGTGTTTTAAATTGATGTTATTATAGTTATTTATTATTATTAATTTTAAAATTATTATTAAAGATTATTTGTTTAACAAAGGTGAATTAGAAACATTTGTTTGTTCATTCAGCAGTGTATTGTTACCATTATTATTTTTTGAAATCTCCAACGGTTCCAGCACACACAGCCGCAGCCCCTTACAACAAGTACGATATGTAAGACTTCAAAGGAATGGTCGCTGGCTAGGTTGTGTCCAGTGTCCAAGAGATGTTTAGCAAAATGGGATTTATCAGGATTGCAATTTCTGTACGCGGCCAAATGCTCTTTATACCGCGTCCCGAAATTGCGACCAGTCTGACCCACGTAAACGGCGTGGCATTCGTCACAAACAAGTTTATAAACATCCAATTTTTGACTAATATTTAACTTATCTTTATTATTACAAATATTCCTAAGCGAATTGTTTGTTTCGAATGCCACGTTAATGCCGTTTTTCCTAAGAGAATTAGCTATTTTTTCCGATATTGAGCCTAAGTAGGTCACACTACCCACATATCGCCGGACACTTTGAGATCGAACCGCGTACAAAGAATAATCTTTCATAATAATTTTCTAATCTAATCTTTAATAATAATTTTAAAATTAATAATAATAAAGAACTATAATAACATCAATATAAAAACAATAATAACAATAATATTTAAAAAATATTAGTCATAACAATTAGTTGCAGGTTTGTTATCGCGCGGCGCGGTCGCTCGCTACTTTGGTGGGGAGTGCTTGTGTCGGCGTGTATAAATAGCAGCTGTTTCGGCTCGCCGCTGACTTAGCGCTCAGTCGCCGTAGAGTCTACATTACCTGAGGATGCCTCGTGTAGAGGCGAAACACGTGTCGCATTGTCGTCGATGGTGTGTCTTACCTGGAATAGTGGTGTTGGAAGTAGTGGTGACGGAGTTAGTGCATGTAATTGAGGGAGGGCGGGAGGTGCTCTTCAATCCAGGTAAGACACATCATTGTAATTGGTTAGCGGAAGGTTCCAAAGTAATAAATTATTTATTAATACCTTGGTTTTTACTGACATTTCTTGAATTATTTGTGCAATATCTAAGTACACACGACGGCATATTTATGGCGTGGGTTAAATGGTCACTATGACCAGTTGTATCAAACTGAGTGGAATTTGTTAACGATTGATTTATTTGAAAGTTCTCAGGATCGTCAGAGAAAGTTCTCTTTTGTGCAACGACTATAATATAGCCGCAGTATAGCTCTACCACAAACAAATCTTTAAGGTTAAGGGTGGTGTGCACGCAGGCTGGCGAGTACGGCGACAACGCGGCGGAGTATGGCGAGGAGGCGGGTGCGGGGGTGGGCGCCGGCACGGGTGTGGGTGCGGGAGTGGGCGCAGGCACGGGTGCGGGTGCAGATGTAGGGGCATCCACGGGTGTGGGTTCAGGGGTAGGGTCGGGGACGAGCGTAATGCCGACGCGCAGCCGGGCCCCCTCGCCCTCGCGCACGCACACCGCGCCCGCCACCACGCACGCGCCGCCACTATCGGAGTCACTGCGCTCGGGCGCGCCACGATTGGATCTCGCCCGTTGCAACTGTCAACTGATTGTGCTTGTACTATTTCATTTACGCAAACGAGTTTGCTTACAGTAAAAATTCAGTCTGTGAAAATGCCATTTATCTTGTCGAAGATCTTTTATAATGTAATTTAATTTTGTAACATTTTATCTAAGCATGAATAAATTTTTCGAAATCAAGTGTTTTTTGATTTCACGTTTTTACGTCATATTTGGCGGGTTGACGATCGCAGCACCAATGTTTCGTACATTTAACGTTGCTGCCCTCACCAGTCCAGGTATTTTAGGGGTCACGTTAACGATATTACGGTGGCGGTATAAGATATCCAATATCAAATATTGTACCATGGGTGTCGTAAGAGGGGACATAGGGAAACCAAATAGGAAATGGGCAACAGTGTGTTCCTGGTCACAACTCAAAACAACAAGAAGTAAAAAGATTGCGGTTGTTACCTTTCGTTACCTAGTCTGCCATGCGTGACAACTGAGTCATATATCCGCCCTATACAGCAATCTAAAGGGAGGGCCTTCTTTACATGGAGGAATGCCACCCGCCTTGCTGGGGCAAGGACGGATTACACCGATACCTTCCAAGGATGATTTGCGAGGCTATTTAAATCAAAAAACATCCCAATTTCAATAGAGAAGATGGATGGCCATCTGCTTAGGATACTATAATTAATAAAATTAAAACCCAACCCAAGCATACAACTGCAAGACTTCTAGATACTATAAGTTCGTACTGCATAGATCGGAACAAAAATTAATAATATTAATCTATGGTAACCGCGGTTAACTATGACATTTAGACGTTGAATATATCAGTCTCCCCCGTGAACATGGGTGCTGTAAAGTGCTCAAAACGTCGGGTATTTAAAAAGTTAAATATACGCAATAAAATCCGTAAAAACTAGTATTATTTAAATGTGTAGTGTTCACGTAAATATAAGAAATCATTAAGTAAACCAGGACGGACTGGTAATTGCAAATGAAATACGCCGATAAGATCTAAAGACCAAGAGCGCAGGATATCTATATATATGTTAAGGACGGTAATCTAACAAAAACGCTCCGATTTACATGACTTAAACAAATCTATAGACACATCATCCAGTGAATTGAAGAAAGTTTTAATGACATTTGATTATAATGTTTGCATGGAAATATTAAATAAACGCGAAATTAGTAAACGTAACGAATGCAAAAACAAACATATAGAAAAATATCAAAAATTAACGAACAAGTCAAATGTCAAACATCCGAATCAATGCGAGAACCATAGATTACTGCCTATTATACTAGAGATAGATGAGCAACTCAAGTTTTATTTACGTTAAGTTCCGTGCCCAACCGTCAGGTGGCGTAAAATTAAATTAAGAGTGCAATTAAGGTGTGTAATAAAGCAGTCAAATACTTAAAATTTACAAAAAGATGAAGTTACACTCTATATGTAGATATTTTTTATTGTGATACATGCTTTTTTTCTATTAAAATCATTCAAAATAATGTTATAAGTAATAATCGAAAACTTTACCAATTAGGTAATCTGTTAGTACCCTAAATTATACTGTGGATCACCCGCATAAACCAAGAGTATTACAAATGAAACTGTGTGAGGCTATTTCATTATATGAGTACTTTGAAAGGGACAACAATAACTACCAACTAAAAAATAAGTGAAAGTAGTAAGTAAGTAAGATTTCTTCAAAAAATGTTTATTTCTTACAGTTCACAATAGCATTACAAAGTTATAATGTTGTTTTATGTCATTTTCTATGGAGTTGTAACAAAATTTTTACTAATCCAACTTGTTAATTCTAATTTGCTGCGATAGTTTTCCTTTTAATTACATTATATATGCTACCATTGAGTATACTTTCCAGATTTCCAAAAAAGAGTTGGTAGAGGGGACACATGACATGACTCTAATGAAAAATACGACTAAAGCTTAATATTTAACAAAGAAACCGATAAAAGTGAATAAGCTTTTATTGCTAAGCCAGTGTGTGAATTGTAAACCTTACCCTGCGTTATAATCTAGGGCTTACTGCTAAAAGAATTGCTATTAAACATGACAGTGAGAAAGCTTTTAATAGACTTTCCAAGGTTCAAGACTGGGGTCTGGGAAGTCTTGGTTCGAGGATATAAAAAACGATCCTCAAAGATCCGATCACAAATGCGGTAGTTATTGTAAATTTCACAATCGGTTTTATCCTTTCTAAATACACACACAGCACAGTATATAAATGCACTAGAAATCGGAATAATATTAAATTGATTTCTATTTAAGCTTTACTATTAGTGAATAGCGACCGCTATTATTGTTTATTGCGTATGTACGTAGCACATGGATTGTTTCCTTTGCATAGACTTAATACATAAGTGTGCCCTCTAGTTCGATAAAAGTAAGTCTTAGTTTACATGCCCCACACGAAAGATGGCAGCACAAAAAGATATCAATTTGTTCTCAAAATAATGTTCTAAGTTGCATGCCCATGGCGAGAACCAAAAGCAACCATTGACAAACACAGATCATAGATTAATCGCATTCTATAATCTGTCAAAACAAACACTGGATGATGCAACAATTAGGGTTTTATCCAAAGGTCTCAATTTTGCGATAACCGTACAAAGACATTATATGTAGTGTCGGGGACTGTTTATTTAAAAACAATATGCGGAAAGAAGATTTGGAGACGATACGTCAATGACAATCAATGACCTCAAAAAGAACCACGCTGAAAAATTAAATCTGGACGTAAAATGGATAATACCTACGTGCGACAAATCACCACAGTTGTATTGGTTACCAAAAATACACAAGCCCAATGCTCCATTACGTCCCATAGTGGGCCAAATCGATTCACCAGCTTACAGATTGGCTCAACACTTAACGAAAATAATCTCACCACTCAGGGGACATACAAGATCACACATAAAAGATTCCTACCATTTTGTCAGCGAGATTAAAGACCTACATCTGGCAGACAATAAAACTATGGTCAGTTTTGAAGTGCAGTCATTGTTTACACGCTTACCTGTTGAAAACTGCATCTCAATTGTAACTAGAAGGCTGGAAGAAAACAACATGCCCGTAGAATATGGAGTATTACTCAGACACTGCGGCGAGGCTAAAAGAGCCTATTCTAAACCTACACCTAGTTCCATTAAATTATGTATCTATCGCTCGCCATCAAATACAAATATAGATAATTTTTTTAGCTTCTCTTAGTGCACATCTTGAGACAATATCAATGCATAAAAATATATTATTAGCTGGGGACATAAATATCAATATTAGACCTAAAAATATGGAGCCATCGCAAGGATATAAGAATAGAATGAGCTATCTTAACATGTTGGCAGAATTTGAAATACTTCCGGGACATGTGCTACCCACAAGGAACCTCAACTGTTTGGATCACTTTATGCTCAAAACAGACTGTAAAAAGGATCTGCCTTTCATAGCAATATTACATACCACCATTACAGACCATTTTACTACATTTTTATGCTTATCCAAAATTAAATATAATCAATTTTCAAATAAAACTAAATTTATACTAGACTACGACAAAGCTCGAAAATATCTACAAGAAAGTAATCTGGCTAAGATATTAGAATGTTATGACCCTAATGTATTAACTGACCTTCTTTTGCATAATATAGCTAATTCTATAAAAAACAATATTATTACTATTGAAATTCCGAAGAGTAAATGTATCATAAAATCTTGGATTACAACTGGTATTTTTAAGTGCATAAATAATAGAAATAAGTTACAAAAGAATTTAAGAAAAGACCCCAACAATGAAATTTTAAAAATAACATACTTAAGATATAGAAATTACTGCAATAATTTAATTAAAAAGCTGAAAAGAAGATATGAAAGAGAACAACTTAGCAAGTCTCTTCTTTCAAATCAGTTTCAAATAATAAGCTACTTTGGAAAAATATAAAAAATATAACAAACTCGAACCAATCGAAAAACCAAAACACAGAATTATTAAATACTAAACCCACCCCCACCGAAGCATCAAATTTTGTTAATGAGTACTTTGTTAACATTGGTAAACAACTTGCTCAACAAATTAAAGATATTGCCTTGCATGACTCATATAACCTTTCTGACACACTGTCTGCACTGGGAAATTCCTTCGCGATCCTTGACACAGATCATGATGAAGTGGATAGAATCTTGATGAGCCTAAAATCTAACAGTGCACCAGGTTGGGATATGATTTCAACAAAATATTTAAAATTTGTAAGATATGAAGTCTTTCCTATTATAACTCACCTTGCCAACCTTTGTTTTAATAAGGGGATATTCCCTACCCTGTTAAAGCAATCTGTTATTATTCCGGTACACAAGGGTGGAGATAGGATGGAAGTGAATAATTATAGGCCCATATCCATATTACCTAGCATATCAAAAAAATTGGAAAAGCGTTTAGTCAATTTTATAAATAAATATAATATTCTGTCTCCTTCCCAATTTGGATTTAGAACGAGTAAATCCACAGGAGATGCTGTAACTTCTCTAAGCTCGCTAATAATTAAAGAAATTGATAATAAAAATAAATGTTTAACGGTGTTTCTTGATATCAAAAAAGCCTTTGACACCGTCTCTGTTCCTATCCTAGTAAATAAATTGGAAAAGGTTGGTATAAGGGGAGCACCATTAACTCTTTTTAAAAGCTACCTCTCCAATAGGAAACAGAGAGTAAAGTTGGAACAGTACTTAAGTGAAGATGCAAAAATAACATACGGAGTTCCACAGGGAAGCGTTTTGGGCCCTACATTATTTCTTGTATATATCAACGACCTCTGTAGCCTAAAATAAATAATGCAAAAATCTTCTCCTATGCTGATGATACTGCAGTCGTCTTCTCTGGAAATTCCTGGAAAGCTGTGAAAAATAGTGCCGAAAATGGAATGGTTCAAATAGTTACTTGGTTAAAATATAACTTGCTCTCGCTGAAAACAAATAAAACAAACTATATATGTTTCAGTATCTACAATAAAAATCAACCTGATGACAGATTTAGTATAAGGGTTCATGATTGTTGTAACACCCAGGATAGAAACTGCTACTGCCCTATCATTAATAACGTTATCCATACAAAATACCTGGGTGTCATGTTGGATCAGACACTGTCCTGGTACCCACAGCTTGAGCAAGTTGCCGGAAGAGGCAGAAAGTTGATTTGGGTCTTTAGATCATTAAGGCATGTAGTTCCAAGTAATAATAAAAAAATGGTGACCGGGAAACATCAAGAACAATTTTGAATGAGATATATATCGCCTTGGTTCAATCTGTCTTGGAATATTGCATTCCTGTTTGGGGAGGAGCGGCAAAAACTAAGTTTATAGAGGTTGAGAGAGCACAACGTGCGCTTATTAAAGCTATGAATTTCAAAAATATTAGATACCCCACGGAAAGGCTTTATCTCGATAGTGGGCTACTTTCGGTAAAGAAACTATATATAAAACAGATCACACTCAGTAAACACAAAAATATACCCTACGATGCAAGTAAAGAAGGAAAGAGAAGAAAAAATAATGTGGCTTCAGTACCCCAAACTAAAACTAAGTTTGCTAGTACTCAATATAATAGTCGCTCGTCTCAAATTTATAATAAAATCAATAAAGAACTAGATATTTATTCGAAACAATATATCGAATGTAAAAAGGTAGTACAAAATTGGTTAGTCACTTAATTATGAGAACACTGAGCTGCTTTTACATACAGTAAAATACCCACACACTCACATACAAACACATACACGCGCAAGCACGCACGCACACACACACACACACACACACACACACACACACACACACACACACACACTACACACACACTCACACGCGCACACACACAAACACACACACACACACATACACATACACGCACGCTTTCGCATACATATAACAAATATCACAATCTGAGGAAAAAAAACTGTAAATACTCCCTTTTAGTCCTTTAAGGTACCGTGGACATGAATTCATGTCCGCATTTCGTGCTGCTATTTTCGTCATTAATTGATATAAAAATACAGTATATTTTCAATTGAACACTATTTCATTCGATTCTGAACGAACTAAAGAGTATTCTGAAGAATTATATTCACTCGGTTACATAGACAAAATCAAATATAACAGCCATTCGCTTTTGTGCTGTTGGTGCTGTTAGTTGCGTAATTGTTGAAGTTTTGTGATTGTGATTTTAGTTGGATCTTCTTTCAAAAAACTGTAAGTAATGTTATTTATCTTTACTACGTAATGTTTTTGAATGATCTAAGTTACAACAACAGTAACTTTTTATGTTTCAATTGATAAAAAAGTAGAATCAAAAAACCTCTACGCGAACAATTCATAACGGTCAAGATTTCTAATAAGATAATAATAGTATATTTCTTATTCGAATACCATAGTAAATACTTTTACTAGGAATTTCTAAATGTTATACCTATATGATTGTATAAGAAAAATAAAGGAAGACACTATAACTATAACACAAAAAGGTTTTGAAAATGAGGTTACAAAGCGCGCGCAAACTGTCTATTGTCGAATTTTTAACAAATTTTTGCAAGTGAAAAAGTATTAGAATTATTATAATTATTACATGCATAATTTTGGTTCATTTAGAAAGAATATGTTGTATTGATTGTAAGGACATAAAAATAAAATAAAAACTTATGATATTTCATTCATAAAATAAAAGTTGTCAGTAAGTACACTTTATCAAGATTCGTTAGAAACAAAGAGCTGTACAAAATAAAATAAACATTTAAATGTTATGGTTATTGTTTCTACTTATCGAAAATCTTATCGGATTTAAATAACTGTAACAAAAACCTCTTTAAACATAAGTGAGAAACATAAATGTTTATAACAAGTGCCGCCAGCTGAGGTGACAAAGCTGTTTTTTGTTATGGCGGGCGCGAAGAAAGAGGCCCCTGTACAAAGCTGTTTTTGTTACGGCGGGCGCAGTAAGAGAAAGGTTAAGTTTTTCTTTGTAATGTCATATTTCATAATGTAAATAATATAATATATTGATATGGAAAAGCGGATTCACCTGGTACAGGCATTATTTGCTTAAAAGTAGAATCAGGGCACTAAAGTCTGTAAACCAATTCTATTTGCTGAAATAAATTTTATTATTATTATTATTATTATGGGGTATCTATATAGTTTTCTCATCTGGTTGGGTTCTATAAATATATAATTATAAATGAAAATGAAAAAATAAATATACATAAATATCAATAACATAAAATAAATATAAAAGTACATAAATAAATAAAAGCCCAACCAGATGGAGGCCCTCGGCAGGGGAGACCAAACGGCCGAGGGTTAGGGGGAAAGGGAAAGAAACTGGCGGACGATGCGTGCGGTATCGAGGAGCACCGCCATTATTATTACCGATTCTATTTGCTGAAATAAATTTTATTATTATTATTATTATTATTATAGGAGATTTCAGTGTCTTTTCCAAATTGTCGGTTTTCGTCCATTTTGTTCCCACGATTAGCTAGGGAAATACTCGGTCACCCCCGGCAGAGCCCCGCATACCGAGGGAAGGGCTAAAATACTACCCGAATCGCCCTGGTCTCGGGTAGGCACCGTTTGCGACTGGACTCCCTCCAGCCACACATCCATCGGCACGGTACGCTTGACACCTTGGATTGGGTTAGGATAGGAATAGGGGGTGAGATAAAAGAAAAGAAAAAGAGGATCGTCCGAGTTTTCTGTTCTGTTTCCTATTAAACCAACCCAAATAACAGGTGGCAATCAGGTGAAGGAGAACTCCTCAGACTTGCCCTGGGGATGAAAACGACCAGCGTTCTCCTCCAGAGCCATACGCCAAACTGCTCGCCGGACAGGAGAGCAGAATAGGTGTTAATCTAGTCCTGTGTATAATATCAAAAAGTTAGGAGTAGACTAACCTCCGCCCAAAAATATTATCCCTTACTCATCTTGGCTCTAATCATGTTACTTTAATGGTATTTGGGATGAATACTCACTATCAATCAATACATGTAAAAGGTAAAAGCTATCCATAAAACATTTGTACACAGACAGGCTATATATTTTGTCGGAACAACACATTGACTTATATACGAGTATTACTAGCGTAAGGACCGGGCCGACCGAACAATTAAAACGGACCAGTGCGCTGGCCCTAAAATTACAGTTTAGGGGCAACGCGAATCGGTCGACAGTGGTGCGCACGCAGGACAGATTTGCCTGTCAACAATATGTCTAGTTGCATTTTTTTTATAGAAGAGGGGGCAAATGAGCATACGGCTTATGCAGAAAACAGCGTTGGCGATAGCACGCAGCCTTGTGGAATAACAGCATTAATAGGCTTGAAATCGGAGCTTGCACCTTCTACAACGACCTTGATGCTCCGATCTGCAAGAAAGCTGGTGATCCAATCGAACAATTTCTCGGGAAGCCCATAGGAAGGGAGCTTCGAAAGAAGCGGTTTGTACCAAACCCGATTGAAGGCCTTCGCAATGTCCAAACTAACGGCCAATGCCTCCCCATTGGACTCTACTGCCTCCGCACATCTGTGAGTTAGGTAGACCAGAAGATCACCAGCTGATCGACCATGGCGAAAACTGTATTGGCGGTCACTAATCAGCTGGTGATCCTCAAGGTACCTCATGAGCTGGCAGTTTACAATGGACTCCATTGTTTTGGAGAATAAGAAGGTGATGGCGATAGGCCGGTAGTTGGACGGGTCTGAGCGATCGCCTTTTTTAGGGATCGGGTGGACGAAAGCCGTCTTCCATGATTTTGGGACTACGCCTAGGGAGTAGGAGTACCGGAAAAGACGCGTTAAAACCGGTGCCAAATCTGGAGCACACGTCCTCAGCACAATTGTGGGGATTACGTCAGGCTCACTCGACTTGTGGATGTCCAGGGAGAGGAGTGCTTTGCGAACCGAGCGCTGTGTGAACTGCACTTCCGGCATGGAGCACTTACACTGGTCGGTGGCATACTCCCCCCGTCATCGCGAATCGAGTTGGACGCAAAGAAAGAGCCTAGAAGATCGGCTTTCTCCTTTGCGGTATGGGCCAGTGAGTCGTCCTCCCTGTGCAGAGATGGAAGAGATGGCTGAGAGAAATTCCCCTGAACAGCCTTGGCGAGAGACCAGAATGCACGGGTTCCAGAAGGAAGGCGAACTAGTTTCTCTCCAATTCTGCCTATGTGCTCTGACTTTGCTTTGGCAATGACTCTTTTGAAGGACCTAGAGGCGGAATTATACTTCTTTTTTATAGCGCTGGTGTTTACATCCTAGGACGCTGATGCGTCAGCCCAGGCTCGGTAGCACTCCTGCTTATAGCATGATGCTATTTTACAGGAGCGACCAAACTATGGCTGAGATTTACCTCCAATGGACACCACAGAGGAAGGAATAAAAAGTTCCATACCCTGAAGTACCACATCAGCGACAGAATCCGCAACAACGTTGGGATCGTCCGGCGAGAAGCAAACCCGCCCCCAAAGGTAGGATGCAAAGAAAGACCGCATCCTATCCAAATCGGCTGACCTATAATGCCAAACACGGCGGCAGCTTGCAGAATGCAACTGCGATTTCAGCAGTTCGAGTTCGAGTTGGGCGCCGTCGTAGGCCGCTATCACTCTCGTCCCGTTCTGGTGCTCGGGGATCTCAAGGCCAAGTCATCAGCGTGAGGATCTCCGGTCACTGACCCTCGGGGCGAGGAGCTAGAAGAGTGGACAGTGACGACTGGTCTGATCGCCCTGAATCGGGGTTCGGAATACACGTGCGTGCGGCAGCAAGGCGGGTCGATAGTGGACATCTCACTCGCTAGCCCCTCTGTCGCCAGCCGAGTCCGTGACTGGCGTGTCGCCGTAGGGGTGGAGACGTTGTCGGACCATCGGTGTATCCGGTTCGACGTCTCTGCCCCGAATGCGAGAAGCCGCCATCCAACTACCCGATTAACGACGGCCCGCGTTGGGCGCTTAAGCGCATCTACAGGGAACTACTCGAGGAAGCTGCCTTAGTCCAGTGCTGGATCTGGGAGTCGGCGACGGACGGCCCCGTCGACGTCGAAGCAGTGGCGCTATGGTTTCGCGGGGCGATGACGCAGATCTGCGACGCGTCCATGCCCCGTGTCCGCCAACGGTCCGCAAGGCACCAGGTGTACTGGTGGACCCACCACCTCCTATGGCCTCACCGACACTCAGGTCATACGGGCCGAATCTCGGGAGATGCGCGCGGTACTTGCACCTTGCTCTTTCCTGCGCGCACTTTCTTGACTCCCTACAAATATTTATTCTATTCCCTGTCCCAGTTAAACGTCATTCTCCCCCTTCTGGGACTGACGGCACAATAACGCCTACGTCGTCGGGCCTTACTACCAGAATTCAATCTTGCTTTATCCTGCGATCGTGCCACCTATGCGCAAACTCGCGCAACAGTCCGTAGTTCACCCCATCGCTGACGAGATCCAAGTAGTAGACCGGTCCCTGAACCGTTGGAACTAGTCCATCCATCATTTTCTTTCTCAGGTCGTCATACAGAGGACATTCCCATAGAACATGGTGAACATCCTCTTCTGACACACCACACTCACACATACCAGTATCACACAGTCGCATGTCGCACAATCTCTTCCGAAAACATCCATGTCTGGTGAGAATCTGGGATGTTTGATAGTCCGGTGAGACCCAGGTATACCTGAGCCTCAACGCCACCTCCGGGAAAAATCGATATAGTTCGCGTCCTTTCGTATGATTCATCCATCGTTCCTGCCAGGCACCTATCACCTCAGTTCAGATTTCGCGCTTTCGTCTGCTCAACTCCTCTTTGGGCGCGGTCAGACGTGCCACACCCATCCTACCAGCACGGATGACCTCCAGGTCAGCTGGGAGGACTCCAGCCAGCACCGGTAAGGCCGCCGTGCTAGTGGATCGGTACGCCTTGGTCAGCAATACAAGGGCGGATCGTTGCGATCTCAGTAGTACGCTACGGACTGTATACATGTTCGCTCGCTCGTACCAGCACTCTGCCGCATACGCAAGCGTGGACCAAACACTCCCCTGTACACAATTTTTAAACTCGGGTATCGCTCGCCCCATGACGATGTCGATACGCGAGTCATCTTGCCGAATCCCTTGGTCGCTCTTTCAGGGATATCAGTCGCATGTTGCACAAATGATAGTCCATCCAAAACCACGCCTAGTACCTTAGCGGTAGTCACAGTCTTGATAGATTCCCCACCAAGTTTAATAACGGGGGGGGGGGGGGGGCTGAAGTTTCCCTCTAACAGTCATGGTGGTTGACTTTGAGGAGTAAAACTTCAGTCGATTCCTCAGCCCCCACTCCCGTACAGGGTCCAGAGTGACCCTGGTCCTAGATTCGATATCTGCTCTCGTATCCGCTTCAATCAAGATTGTGACATCATCAGCATAGGCAGTCATGACAACTCCCTCAGGCAGAGGGAGTCGGAGCAAATCGTCCATCAACAAGTTCCACAGTTTTGGGCCCAGCACAGAGCCTTGAGGACATCCCATGGTCGAGGTCTTCCACTCTACCCGATCCCCGATGTTGAGGCCTACACGCCTGGAGGTGAAGTAGTCCACCAACGTTTTATAAATGTTAGGTGGACATCCATCCCTCTTAGCTTTGACCATCATCATCGGCCACCAGGCATTGTCAAAGGAACCGGAGATGTCCAAGAAGATAGCTTGTACGTAGCATGCCTGAGAATACTTCGCCGTGCTGAGCAATACACGTAGCGCTGTTACCGTAGACCGCCCCGGAGAAAATCCGTCCTGGTACTCTGATATCCCACGACTAATTGCAGGAGCACATCTCAGAATGACGCGTTCTAATAACTTTCCCAAAACAGGCAGGAGCGTTATTGGACGGTACGCCTTGGCGTCGGTGAGCGGCTTGTCATTACCCTTAGGAATGACAATCAGTCTTCCGTCCTTCCATACTTTGGGAAAAACCCCCTCTACAACACACTTAGCATACACCGAGTGAAATTCCCTCGGTGCTGCCATCCAGACATTCTTTACAATTCTCGCACTAACACCATCGAGTCCCGGAGCCGTGTTAGGCAAGGCCTTGACTGTGCCTTCCAGATCCCCAGCCGCAAGTGGAGTCGCAGCTTCACCAGATGGAATAAAAGCCGCTAGCAGGCGAACCTGCCTGTGGTATCGTGAGTCGCAGTCGGTGCTGTCACCCGGACAAAGCGCAGACATTAATCTGCGCATCGCGGAAACCAGGCTGTCCGGGTGCCCACCTGCAAAGGCGATCCCGTTGATCACATTTGCAGGCGGACGCACCCTCCCGCTAGAAATTCTGTACGCAAGGCCCCATGGATCCTCGTTGCCAGAATTGGCGACTTTTCGGTGTTGCGACTGCTGCGCCTCCACCATCATCTTCCTGTATCGCGCACGCACACTGTGAAAAGCCGTTCTAGCTATCTCCTCAGACCTGCCTCCCAGACGCCTTTTACTTGCCAAGCACGCCTAAGTTTGCATCGCAACTTCCGAGTCTTATCTAGTTCATCTGTCCACCATTCATACCCCCCCGACCTCCTGGGGTGACGTTCCCCTAAGCCTTCCTCCACAGAGTGGATTACGACCTCTGAGAACTCCGCCGCCAGGAGGGCCGCGGATTTTTCCACGTGCAGCCATCCCATTCGTAACTTGACAATCGACCGGAACCTGTCCCAATCCACTCCCCAGTCACGAAAACGGGGAGGATCCCTGACAGGTGCAGCGCAAGTGGTCGGCCTGCTGGTAGTAGCTACGTACGTTATCAGGTTGTGGTCACTGGCGCAGACTCCCTCATGCACTCGCCACTCAGCAACGTGAACCTCCCCGATGGACAGCGTAAGTCATCAGCGTGGGGATCTCCGGTCACTGACCCTCGGGGCGAGGTGCTAGAAGAGTGGACAGTGACGACTGGTCTGGTCGTCCTGAATCGGAGTTCGGAATACACGTGCGTGCGGCAGCGAGGCGGGTCGATAGTGGACGTCTCACTCGCTAGCCCCTCTGTCGCCAGCCGAGTCCGTGACTGGCGTGTCGCCATAGGGGTGGAGACGTTGTCAGACCATCGGTATATCCGGTTCGATGTCTCTGCCCCGACTGCGAGAAGCCGCCATCCAATTACCCCGATTAACGACGGCCCGCGTTGGGCGCTTAAGCGCATCGAAAGGGAACTACTCGAGGAAGCTGCCTTAGTCCAGTGCTGGATCTGGGAGTCGGCGACGGACGGCCCCGTCGACGTCGAAGCAGTGGCGCTATGGTTTCGCGGGGCGATGACGCAGATCTGCGACGGGTCCATGCCCCGTGTCCGCCAACGGTCCGCAAGGCACCAGGTGTACTGGTGGACGGCCGAGATCGCGCAATTGCCCATAGCGTGCGTTGCGGCTCGTCGCCGGTACACCCGATACCGGAGACGGCGTCGACGGGATTCCGCCGAGGAGGACGCGCTGTATGAGGTGTACCGCGGGTCTAAGGAGACTCTGTGGCTGGCCATCGGTGACTCGAAGTCGCGTGCCAGGGAGGAGCTGCTGGGGTCCCTAGATCGGGATCCGTGGGGGCGCCCCTACCGTTGGGTACGGGGCAAGTTGCGTTCCTGGGCGCCTCCACTAACGCAAACAATGCAACCCCAGTTGCTAGAGACGGTGGTATCGGTTCTCTTCCCTGAACGGGTGGGACACGTTCCCCTCAGCTTTGCCCTCAGCCACAGACTCTCCAGAGGAGGAGAATACCGATGTCCCCAAGGTGACGCAATCAGAGATGAGAGCGGCCATGGCGTGACTCCGGGCCAGGAACACAGCGCCCGGACCCGACGGAGTTTCTGGTCGAGCTCTCGTCCTGGCTCTGAAGGAGCTGGAGCCCCAGCTGAGTGGGCTCTTCACGGCATGTCTCGAGCGGGGTCAGATTCCCAGTGTGTGGAAGGAGGAAGGCTGGTTCTACTCAGGAAGGAGGGGCGCCCCGCGGACTCAACATCCGCGTACCGGCCCATAGTGCTGCTCGACGGGGCGGGCAAACTTCTTGAGCGTATCATCGCAGATCGCCTCGTCAACCACTTGTGCAGAGTGGGGCTGGACCTGGACGAGAACCAGTTTGCGCCCTCTATTGCGAATCCCTATTGCGAGGTAGCCGCCGCACAATAGGGGTTTACCTTGAGGAGAGATGCGTCACGTATTGGGGATGACAGCACTGGTCGGCGCGTCATGTCGTGCGGTGTTCTGCAGGGATCGGTCTTGGGACCGCTCCTGTGGAACAACGGCTACGACTGGGTGCTGAGAGGTGAACTCCCGTCGGGCGCTGACTTGACGTGTTATGCAGACGACACGCTCGTCACTGCCCGGGGGAGCTCGCAAAGGGAAGCAGCGTTGGTTGCCACGGCTGCGGTTTTACTGTATGGGCGATGGACATGACGGCCAGCATTCTCGCCATTCTGCGCAAACCGCAGAGGGTGATGGCCGTCAGAGTCATCCGCGGGTATCGCACGATTTCCTACGAGGCGGCTTGCGTCCTGGCCGGATCCCCGCCCTGGGGCCTAGAAGCGAAAGTACTCGTGTCATTATATCGATGGCGCGAGGAAGAGCGGGGACAGGACTCGAGGCTGGTGCAGCGACAGATCGCACTGCGCCGAGAGGAGCTCCGTCAGGTCTTGGTGGCGGAATCGCGGCAAAGGCTTCTGCGCCCTACCGCCGGCCTCGCTATCGTCGAGGCGATCCGGCCAGTACTCGACGACTGGCTCGGGAGAAGGCACGGCTCCCAGTCGTTTAGGGTGACGCAGGTGCTGTCGGGGCACGGCTGCTTTGGCAAGTACCTGTGCCGCATAGACAGGGAGCCGGACACTCGGTGCCACCACTGCGTCCATTGCGGGAAGGACACGGCGCAACACACGCTCGCCGAGTGTGTAGCTTGGGAAGAGCAGCGCCGTGTCCTCACAAATGAAATAGGAGGCGATCTGTCGCTGTCGGCCTTGGTGCGGAGGATGGTCGATAGCGCAGAATCGTGGGATGCAGTGGTGTCCTTCTGTGAGGACGTGATGTCGCAGAAGGAAATTGCGGAACGGGAGAGGGAGATCTCGACTCCCTTCCCTGGCCTCAGAAGGCGCACCGGGCTCAGGAGAAGGGCGGACAACGCCCTTTTCCAGCCCAGATGAATGAGTCCAGGGGCGAGGGACTAGGGGAAGCCCCCGCCCCCCTATTCGATGGACCCGAGGAAAAGGCACGCGTGGGTGTCGTCGCGCGCCTCTGATGTGATACACGGGGTAGTTGAACACCTCACTACCCCGTGCAGGAGACGAGGCCCGTACAGACCGGGCCAGCACTAGTGTGGGGCTGCGGAAGAATTTGGATTCCCGCGGCCCCTCGCGTGCACGTGCGAGGAGACACCGGGGTGGTTTTAGCCGGTAAGAGTCCGGCACACCCCTCCGCATTTCCCCAGGCAGAGGCAGTCCATGAGGATTTCCCCCCCGTAAAAAAAAGGTTAGGTTAGGTCCCCCCCCCCCCCCGAACGGGTTCCCGCGTTGTCGTGGCGGGGGGGGGGGGGCTTAGTAGCCGTGGCTTGGTCTCCCACGGTGAACAAAGAGGAACCCACGTGGCTGGCCCGAGGTGAAGGGCCGGCCTGACGTGGCCACTCCGAGTGGGCTTGGGGAGCCCACTTCGGATGTGTGCTGGTGGACTGCAGCGAGTCGGGACTCTGCACCCTCTACCGCTGCAGCCGAGGTGGAGTCGCGGAGGAAGAGGAGTGTTGGTATGGCGATGCGCCACCAGATCCGCCGCTGGGGTCAGGAAGGCTAGTACTTCTAAGTGCTCGTTTTTCCTGGCCCCATGACCTTCGCGCATCGGACGCGGGGGCGTCTGTTGCGCAGATGTAATTGGAGGCCGTGGAGGAAGGCGTGCCATGTGTTCTGGTGCGCCTTACTTGGGAAGGAAAACGGGAAGGAATATTCCTCTCCCGAGGAGGTGCTGCCATGGGGCGGCAGTCGCTGGTAGTGCCGCGGAAGTGTGCGAAAGCGTTCCCGTAGCCCTGCCAATATGCGACGAAGGTGGAACACCATGGGGTTTTAGTCGCTGCGAGTCCGACATAACCCGTCCTTGCCCCCGCGAGGCGGGTATGCGTAGGCATTTCCCCATGTTAAAAAAAAAGGTTAGGTTAGGTTAGGTTAGGTTAGGTTTTTTTTTTCCTTATACGTTGTTTCGCCTTTTTTACAATGTATTCTGCAGACTTTTCTTTTGGCGCTTTAGGTGCTTTTATTTAACGGTGTTATTAGGGTTTCTTTGCTGTATACGTGTAATTTATTTTTATCTTTTGAATTTTTTATTGACTGTTATAATATTTAATGTAAACATATATATATATATATATATATATATATGTTTTATATATATATATATATATACACATACACATACACATACATACATATACATACATATACACATACATACACATATATATATATACATACATACACATACATATACATATATATAACTTTTTGTATTAATTAATTGCTTACAATGTAAATTTAATTTAATTTTCGTATTTTCCCTTAAGATTGAGGCTTGCTGTTAAAGCTTTTAAGTTGATCAACTATATAATTCACGAAATACACGAATGATGCTATTGAGGATTCCTTTGTTATCAGCTCCTTCAATTTATATGGGTTAGGTTTTTTTTAAAATTATTATTTCTACTCTACAGACTCGTAGTCCGTACCCTTTATTACATTTTTTTTATATATTTGTTATGACATTACATATGTAGTTTTTAAGCTATAACATCTCTCCGCGTTTTTTGAATATACATTTTCCATTAACATAGATTACTATAATATCATGTCTTATATCTAACGGTTAGTGTAGTTAATTTTTTTTTGTTTTTTTTTCCTCTATTTTTTTTCTTTTTCTTATTTTTCTTTTTTTTGGTTTGTTTTATTTTCTTCTTTTTTTTTCTTTTTTTTCTTCTTTTTTTTTCATGCATCTTAAACTATGGTTTTAAAACTTTTGTCTACATAGTTATAACTAACTTATAACTAGTTCATTATGTTTTTTTTGCCAGGGGTTTTTTTTTGTTTTATTTTGTTCTTTATTTTTTTTTCAGGCATCTTAAACTATGGATATTAAACATCTTATACTCAATACTTAACTTATAACTAGCATAACTATAATTCACAAAAATTTTCCAATTTTAATTGTAAGTAAAATTGTTGCGGTTATGTCATTTAACATCCGTTTAATTGTCGTTTACGCCGCTTCGTCTCGGACCACGTTCATAATGTTTTTTGCAACCTTTAAGTCTCGATGATGTATTGCCATTTTCATGTTATAATCCCTAATTCTGCTTGTGGTGGCAGCCTCGGCGCGCAAAATGAAACAGGCAATTGCATCCTCCTCACACCAATCGGTGTAGTAGATGCAATGGCTCGTATGGCGCGAGATTGCCACCACTGCCTGAGGAATACTGTTATATAGGCGTTGTTTCTCTCTATTAGATCGCACGATTACGACCGTCTCGCTCACGAGCCCCTGAGCTTCATGTATGGTTAGAGTTCGCGATCCCTTCCCTTTTCCGTAGCCCTGGCTGATGAGATTTTCCTTTTCAGCCTGGGTGTGTCCCAAGTATAAAGTATTTTCAAGGGACTTTGGGATCTGTGAACCCATGTACCTCTTTAGCTCTAGAGATCGCAACCTAGTATTGGATGAGTATATGCCATCATAGATTTCGTTTAGTGCATATGCTACATCCAGTGGGTTTCTGTGCGTGCAAAGCCATTCTTGGTTGATATTAGCCACAAGATTTGGACGAGTGTAGTGCAGTCGGAACAAATCATGCCTGTCGATATATGGCAGCTGGTTGTTGTCCCCTACAATGAAAATCTCGCTTGCACCCGTAATTTGTATTGCCGTTACTATAGCCCCAAGATGGTTCATGAGCGCTTCGTCAATTAAAAGACGAGAGTATTTCTCAGACGCCCTTATGCCATTTACCAAGATTGAGGCCATAGTCCGCACCTTCCTTGCTGCGTCGGCTCCTACACGTGATGCTAGCCTCTCCCTCAGGTCAGTTGCAGCTGCAGTTGTTGTAGTAATTATGATATCATTTTACTCCGCGAAGTTGTTAATAACCCAGGATGTTTTTCCACACCCGGGTACGCTATTGACCCATGTTATTTTTGGCAACTGCCAATGCCCAAGAGAGCCGCCCTTCTCCAAAGTCATGGACACAGCCTTGAGCCTGTCCAAGATCTCGTCCTCGAGCATTACTCTTGTATACTTTGCTGTTA
Organism: Parnassius apollo; assembly: GCA_907164705.1. Lineage (NCBI taxonomy): Eukaryota > Metazoa > Arthropoda > Insecta > Lepidoptera > Papilionidae > Parnassius > Parnassius apollo. The sequence goes on along the minus strand of CAJQZP010000358.1, from coordinate 77,407 downwards.
CCACTATGGGGTCCTGAGGAGGTGTTCGAAAGACAAGTTGGCCCGACCGTTCTGTCTCAGTCCCGTCCAAAGCCACAAAACCAACCGTTGCGTTGTATGCCGCCATGTACAATCCCGACACTTTCCCTTTAATTACTTCAGCTGTGTCGTTGTTGTACACAGCAGCCTCGGATTCCTCGAGTTTCACCTCAAGCTGATCTTCACGGCCTCGATGAAAAGATTCCAAGATGCTCTTACAGGTCATGATGTTAATCTCTCTGGTAGCTTTTACGATAGCTTTAAACTCGAGGAATGCATTTATCCAGTGGTCCAGGGGCTCCGACACCTCCCTGAGACTCGGCAGAGTGACTTGTCCCATGTCTGCTTTCGTCCATGTGCATGGGGATTTTCTTGTCTGACCTTTGGGAAAATACTTTGCGGCGCTCTTAACAGCAGCAACTATCTTCTCTGTTGACCGCAGATATTCCTTTTTCTTCGGGATTACTGCGGGGATTGCAGCAATGACTTGACCGAAGTTGCTAGCGACTGCTGCTATTTTATCTATTGTTCCGGCTGGGATTATTCGTGTTCGCTTTTCTTTTCTCCTTTTGGCGTCCATTTTTTGTTGCAAGCGATCCGATCCACTTAATATTTCTTCTGGGCGTATTTCAGGGTGTTCTTTGCTGTCAGTGGGATACGAGCGTGAAGGTTCGTTGGGTCTGAATGGTTTCATAAAACTGAGGTCCTCACCTCTGTCTTCGTATACCACCACCTCATGATATTCTGAGGCTTTTAACACTCCCATGTAGTCTTCTACCTTCCCTTTCTTGTATTCTACCACCATAGCATCCACGCTTATTATTTTTGGTGATAACCACCAAAAATATGGGTTAGGTTAGGTTAGGTTAGGTTAGGTTAGGTTAGGTTAGGTTAGGTTAGGTTGGTTAGGTTGCCGCAGAAGGCGCACCGGGTGCAGGAGAAGGGCGGACAACGCCCTTTTCCAGCCCCCATGAATAAATCCAGGGGCGAGGGACTAGGGGAAGCCCCCGCCCCCCTTTCGATGGACCCGAGGCGGAGGCACGGGCCAGCACTAGTGTGGGGCTGCGGAAGAATTTGGATTCCCGCGGCCCCGCGCGTGCACGTGCGAGGAGATACCGGGGTGGTTTTAGCCGGTAAGAGTCCGGCACACCCCTCCGCCTGTCCCCAGGCAGAGGCAGTCCATGAGGATTTCACCCCGTAAAAAAAAAAGGTTAGGTTAGGTAAGGTTAGGTAAGGTTAGGTTTTTTTTTTTAAATTATGTATGCTTTGCTGTTTCCCTCTGACAGAAAGGTCAGAGATATTGTCAGCTCGACACGGACTTTAAATTCTTGTTTTTTTTATTTCCTTTGTCCTTGATATAATGAAGGGTGTAGAGGACTCCGGGTTTTCGTTCGGGAGTCCTGCTACTCTTAATCTAATGCATGCAAACAATATATTCGGATACTTAATGCTAGGGGCAGTGACAACTTATTTATTACTTACTTGACTAATATTTTTCTTAGTTATTGCTTATATTCTATATAATTTATTATTATACATATTACAATTTATTTATAATGCTGATCTGTAATATAATACAATATATTATGACAGCATCCTTTCTTAAACAGTTTTATTCCTAGTTATTACTCTTTTTTGCGATTTTTAAACAATAACTCATAAATTTTTCTCTATATTTACTAATCATTATAATACTTATACTCTCTTTTATTAACTTTAATTTAATTTCATTTTCTATTTTCAGGCGCTCTGCGGCATATACGGGACACTCCAGCAAAATGTGTGGCACAGTTTCCTCAACTTCGTAGTTGCAGATGCACGATGGATTCTCTTTACACTTAAAACGGTGTAAGTATTCCGAAAATCCACCGTGCCCCGTCATGATTTGAGTCGTCACGCTGCTTGCTTCGAATTTTCTTACAATTCGGTAGGCCATTTTCACGTCTGGGAAAAACAACTTTGTAATGTTTGCTGTCTCGCCAATCTGATATCTTCGATTCCATTCGTCCAGCGTTGCTACTCGAATGCTTCGCTTGACGAACGAAACCGGGCAAAGATCGTAATCCGGTCTCACTTTGGAATTTTTGGCAGCCTCTTGCTAGACCATCTGCTCGCTCATTCCCCTCTAAGCCCGCGTGGGCTTTAATCCAAAACAAAGTTACTACTAAGACATATTGATCTTAAGTTATCTCTGCATTCCACGGCTAACGGGTGCAGGCAGTTTGGGTTTTTGATCGTTTGAAGGGCCGCCATTGAGTCACTGTAAATTCCAAAGGAGGACGCGCTATGTTTGAGGATTCGCCTAGTCGCCCTGCAAATGGCCAAAAGCTCGGCTTGATATACTGTACAGTATATTGGTAGAGCAAGTTTGAGGGCTTTATTTTCGGTTTTGTTTCTCCATTCGGAAAAGGCAGCGCCAACCTTGCCCTCAATTTTGCTCTCGTCCGTAAATATGTGGACGTCTAGTTTGCTGTATCTGTTCACCTGTTCCTCATTTACCAAACTTGTGACTTCTAATTCCAGACGCTCAGCAGGGTGTGCGCCCTCAACAGCTGAAGCCATTCTCTCGACTTCCCTTCCCGCCAACCCTGGCTAGGGCACCCCTCTCTTGGATTCATATAATGAAGCCGCCTCACGGACTCGGAGGTCCAGGGGGAGTATTCCAGCCAGTACTAGCGCCGAATTCAGAGAGACAGTTCGGTAGGCTTTGCATATTTTTTGCGCTTTTTTGCAGCTTGTGCCCAGACGCTAGCAGCGTAAAGAATAATTGGCTCTACGGTGGCAAGATATATTATTCTTATTACTTCCGGATGAAGTCCCCAACTAACCTTCGCCGATTTGTAAAGTTGTTTGTAGATGCCGATTGCTTTTCTACACACATTGGCTACATGGGTATTAAAAGTGAGTTTATCGTCAAAAGTTACACCCAGTAGTTTTATTTCTTTTGACGTGCCAATGTCAGTACCTCCCATGCTTAGGCGTGGTGTGACGTATTTCAGTTTCCTAGTTAAAATCATCACATTTGTTTTATGTGGAGCAAATTTCAGTTTATTTTCAACACCCCACGCCCGGACGTGTTCGAGAGTGGCATTGGCACGTCTCTCCACCTCGTGTGTCGTATCGCCGTCGAAGACTAAAACGACGTCATCCGCAAATGCCTGACAATAATCTCCCCTGCATTCCAAACTTTTCAAGAGAGGGTCCTATAAGAGATTCCATAGGATTGGGCCTCCTATGGATCCTTGGACACAACCTTTGTTTGTGCCCTTGGTGTATTCCTCTCCAGCGTATTTGACTACGACTTTCCTGTCTCTGAGATAATTATCCATAACCCTCCTCAAATTTAACGGACACCTTTCCTCAGCCAGTCGAACTCGTATGGCTGGCCACCAGGCGCTATCAAAAGCCCCCTCTATGTCCAATGATACTAGTGCTATGATTTTCTTTTGATCTAGCTTCATATGGATGAACTGCATTAATACATAGAGGGAGTCTTCAGTGCTCCTCTGTGGCATGAACCCGTACTGGCGAGTACTCATCCTTGGCAAAAGGTGGAATTTGAGGCGGCCACTAGCATTTTCTCGAAAATCTTTCCCAATATAGGTAGCAGTCCAATAGGCCTGTACGCTTTTGGAATAGTGTAGTCTACTTTGCCTGGTATTTTAAGCACTATAACAGTAGCTTTTTTCCAGGTTTCTGGAAAGTGTTGTAGCATAAAGCATTTATTGAGGAAGGCCAGAAAAAGCTCAGGGTTGCTTTCAATAGCATGTAGGCATATATCGGCCGTGAAACCGTCCGCTCCCGGAGCCTTTTTGGGGTTGAATGATTGATACGCCTGTTTCAATTCTGACATTGTGAACAAAGGATCACACAGGTCATCTTGCTCGATGGAATTCACTTCGTCAGCTTTTGTTCTTATAATGCGATGATAAGTGGTTTCGCCTTCTGTTTGGTCTTCCGGAAAGAAAGTTTCCGCCAGTAACTTCACTGATCCTTGTGCATTCAACACCACATTGTTCATTTCCAGTGGCACTTCCTCATCCCTGCGCATTGTTCTCCCAATTACCCTATAGATACCCTCCCAGACCCCCTCTTTATCCTTTATCCTGTCTTTCCAGCTCTCGATCTGAGCTTTGACCGCTTCTGACTCATACCTCTCTTTTTGTTCCAGGTACTCTTTTACGACCTTCTGTCTACGGACTGGGGCTGCGCATTTAATCCACGTTTCTTGGTAGTGACTTCCTTTTTCATCTCGGCGAGCTTCTCAGACCACCACGGCAAGTTAAGCTCTTCTGTAGCTTTTTTGGTTGACATTGTTTGCTTTCAAGTTTCTGTTATTGATTTAGTTAATTTATCTGTTGCTATATCTATTTGTTGTATGGTTTAAATTTTTTCTATTTCTGGTTTGGTGAATTTAATTTCTGACAGCAATTGCTTAAGTTTCTCATGAAACTTAGGCCAATTTGTCTTCTTGGTATTAAACAATCTCGTCGTTCTATTTACTCTTAAACCTATTGATTTTTGAAGCCGAATGTTAAAAACAATTCCGTTGTGTTCTGAGCTCGTGAGACCCTCATCAACTGTCCAGTCCTCTACCAAGTCCAAGATGTCTGTCGAGCAGGCTGTTATGTCGACGTAGCTGAAATATCGTTTTCCTCCTCGGATGGCGTCAAAGGTCAGAATTTTCCCGCTGTTCAGTATATTCAGGCCCAGCTCCTCGAGGGCTCCTGCCAATTCTTCTCCTCTGTGGTCAACGGTCGGGCTTCCCCACCATATACTTTTTGAGTTTGCGTCACCTCCAGCAATCCATTTTGTAGATCCAATTTCTTGTTCTATCTTTTTGAGGTGATCAATGTAGGGCTCTATGGGCTGATCTGGTTCGAAGTAATACGAGACGAGTGTTATTTCCCAAGCTCTGGTTTGAATTCCCACCACAATGATGTTGTTTGTGGTGAGTTTTGGGTACTGTTTTACGTTTAAGTCAATGTTGAAAACGGCTACCGCTGCCTTAACAGTCCCTTCTCCTGGGCTAGAGTTTTGGAAAACCCTCGCGCCTCTTTGGCCTTTCATGGTGTTAGCACACCCACATACGGTTCTTGAAGTAGTGCTATATCAGCTCCACGCTTCTGAGCTTCAATAAAAAGTTCGTGAGTTGCTAACTTTTTGCGCTGGAGGTTCGCTTGAATTATTTTATAGTGGGTTTGTTGAACTTGTGCACCTTTAGCAATACGCTATAGTTGATCGGGCTAGTTCATCCCACTTCCGACGTGTTGGGCGATTCGAGCTTTTGAGCAGTTTCGACACTTGGGTGGTTCACCAGCAAGCCAGTCACTACACTCGGATCTTAAGTGGGGGCCACCACAGTGGCTGCACAGGTCCGATAAATCTTTACAGAACCTCTTACCATATCCTAAGCAGCGGGTGCATTGCACCAGTGGGGAAATGTATGTGAATATATATGTGGAGTAAAATGTAAAAATATAATAAAAATAATCTATATATCACACATATAAAGGGAGTACAATTGTTACTCTATGTAGTCTTGGTCAATGACGCACAATAGTATGTGCAGACGAGCAAAAAATTTTTTCTCTTTAGGACCGTTTTTTCCCGAGTTTTTGGCTAACAAGTTTTCGGCTCTACGTAGAGTCTATTTTACATAACCAGCCAAAAGCGCTTTTCGAGCCCTTTTCAAAGACCCCAAACTCGATATAACTAGCCAAAGGAGGTTCCAAAGTTACCGCGCTTTGAAGTTCTGGTTCCAAAACAAGATGGCTGCCAAAAGTATGGTTAAAGTGCTGTAACTTCCGAACGAATAGGCTTACAGCCCCGTGCTTGGGCTCATTTTGTTGGGCTCAACTAGGTTTATTATGTGATATAGCTTTCAGGGTACCAAATTTTTGGAATCTGAAATTCCCAAAAAACTTTTGGCTTGTTCTAAAAGTCGTTGCTGATATCTTTAGTCAAAATCCCAGTCTTCTGAGACTTCTAGTTCGGGAGTTATGGGCCTTTTAAATTTTTCAAAATGGCCGCCGGTCCAGAAAGCAAAGGCTATTTTGGGCGTCCTTTATCCGATTCGGCCCGTCTTTGGACTCATCTAAAAGGTCTCAGTGTCAAGATTTAAAATAAATAGATATCTTGGCGTTTTAAGCCCCCTTTAATTAAATTTTTAACGAAAATTGTATATTTTTTTTAAATTTATAGATTTTTATGGCCAAGTTTCGTTTTAAAAATCTACAAAAATTTTGATACGTTATTTGCATTGTCCTTAATATGTTTATATGTTTTTCAACTTATTTACACGTAAAATATGGTACCACGTGTTCAACTAAATAATTTAAAAAATCCTAATTTACAAACTACTTACAAGAAAAATCTCAAATTTTTTTATAAACATTTCTATTATTAACCTTTATACTATTTTATTATAAAAACTGTAGGTCTTCACTTTAGTTTTTGAGAAATTAAATTACGAAATTTTGAAAAAACTTAAAAGTTCAATATCTCTTTAGCCACTTAACTTATGAAAGTTCCGAAAACTGCTCCCGGCTCCTCTCCAGACTGGCCACCAGAATTCGACTCCAAAAGTAGCCGCACGATTCTCCTTCACAAAACACGTGCCCACGTGGGACTTGTTTTTTTGCTTTTTATTCTGAGACTGTAGCTCAGAAAAATCCCAAATTTTGCATGTATGTAGGGGCCAGCAATGGCTTTAAGGCCAAAATTTTAAAAGTAATGGTTAAGGCGATTAATCACGCAGCGTTTCAATTTAAAGATTTTAAATTTTTCAAATTTCACTTTTTTCAAAATATCTTTTTCACTTTCACTCCAACTTTAACACTGTTTTCTCATATATACGGCGCGAGTCAAGACGCGTCTTTTGACGTATCACACACCAAAATCGGATCTAAAAAACCTATTTTATCGAATTTTTAATTGCGGAGCACTTTAAAAACGTGGCGTTCGGAACGGCAGTTGACACCGGACTGGTTAGGTTACGTTAGGTTAGGTTAGGTTAGGTTAGGTTAGGTTCCCGTGTGGAGTTGCCAGTCCTCCCATCGGGCGCGTCCCCAGGTGGCGGATAGGGGAATGCCACTCAGATATGAGTGGTAGCGGGAAACCGTCGCGGACCAAAACTGGCTGGGTTTGGGCGTACCTCTGGTTCCGAATGGAATCAAGTACCTGCTAGTTGCTTCCCGTATCCTCTCCACTGAGAGGAACAGAGGATGTGACATGCGCGGTGAGATGCCAGGTGCACTCGGCTTTTGCCGACGCCGGGCAACCCGTCATCGCGGGAATAGAATGGGCTCAGAGTTCCCTCACCCGGTCTCTGGGCAGGCATGGGAAGAACCCGTATCGACTCTGCCACCGTTCGAACCTCGGAATCCCTTTGGCGTGTCGTGGATCATGTCTCGCGGCGCCTGAGGGGCCGAGGGCTCTTGGCTTAACCGCCTGGAGTCGCGAGGATGATAACCTCTATAAAAAATCACCCGAAGCTCAAGCGTGGCACGCCGTGAGGAGCTGCATGGCTGATGGGTAAATGTTCAGTCGTTAGCGTTGCCCCCCGTCAGGGTACCGGCCGACACCCTTGACGGGTTATGCATAGGCTTATCCGGGCAAAGGGGGCTCTGCTCGGACGGACCGTTACTTCCTCCACACTCGTGGGAAAAAAAATGGATAAACCTTTAAAAAAAAATGTAGACATAGGAAAACAGGATGGATCAGACGCGGATAGGTCGCGTGGGACGTCTTCCGCCAGGAAACGTCCAGTGTGCCGATCTTCGGACGAGGAAGGCCTGCCAGCCCCCAAGTTGGCGACTTCGAGGAGGGGTCGGCAGGCATCGAGAGGGGTAAATGCTTCGCAGCCGCGAAGGGATAAGCACGGACGATTCGTGTGCTCCAATACCTCGGCGGCTAGTGAAGCAGAGAGTGACATGGGGGTCACTACGGAGGACCCTGGCGATGGCGGCGAAAGCTGTGCCTCGCTGGGGAGTTCAAAGGCGGAGCTCAACGCCGCCAAGAGGGAACAGCGCAAAGCCGTCGCAGCAGACGAAGTATCTGAAATGGCCCGACGTGCTCGCGAACGACGAGCTGCTCTGGCGGCGGAAAAAGGAGAGCCATCTGCGGTGGCCTTGAGCCAGCTGGCTCTGGATGGGGTGGACTTAGTCCTGAAGGTTGCCACTAAGTCTGGCAGCCTGAAGGGCACGTTCACCCGTGGCTTAAAAGAGGCTGCCGCGGACATCAGGGAGGCGGTTGGCATTCTCCTCAACAGGACGGCCTCTGACGAGGTCGCAAAACTACAGGAGGAAAATAGCCGCCTCAGAAATGATCTAGAGGACCTCCGGCAGCAAGTCGCAGCACTGAGCGAGCAGCAGCAGAGATGCACATCCACCGATGCCGCATCTGTAGTGGCCCCGACTCCCGCACCGCGACCGACAAGCCCTCGTACCGACGAAGAGGTCGAGCGCATTGTCCGGCTCTGCATGCTCCAGTGCGGGAGCATGGTTAACGCTCGGCTGGAGGCGATTTATCGGCGTCTCCCGGCGGAAACCCTACGTCCGCCTTTGGCAGCTGACACGCGGAGAACTGAGGAGCCGCCGAGACTTGCGCCTCAAAAGGGGAAGCCCATGGAGGGTAAAAAAAGCCCGCGGAGGGAGCTCCTCCGAGCGACCAGCCCACGACAGCCGGGTCTAAGGGTGAGACATGGGCGAAAGTCGTGGGCCGCAAGAAGGCCCGCAAAGCCGCCAAGAAGGCCGCAGCAGCTGCACATGCCCCAGGTGGAACCGCAAAGACGGCTCCTCAACCTGAGCGGCGGACTGCCAAAGGCGGTCGCAAGAAATCGGCTGTACGTGTTCCGTGGTCCAATGCGGTGACAATAACATTGCAGCCCGGAGCTGTGGAGCGTGGCGTGACGTACCAGTCGGTCATCGCTGAGGCCAAGGCCAAGATTAAATTATCAGATCTTGGCCTTCAGTCCGTCACCCTCAGGCAGGCTGCCACGGGTGCGCGGCTGTTCGTGAGCGACAGTGCCGAAAAGGCGGACGCATTGGCCGCCAAGATGAGAGAGGTCCTCAACCCTGAGGACGTCCGGGTCTCCAGACCAATGAAAACCGCAGAATTGCGGATTGCTGGCCTGGACGACTCCGTGACATCTGAGGAGGTGGTTGGCGGCCGTTGCCAGAAGCGGAGAGTGTCCGCCGGACAAGGTGCGGGCCGGCGATATACGCACCGATGCCACCGCACTTGGCGCGGTCTGGGTTCGGTGCCCTGTAGCGGCGGCAAAGAAGATCGCCGATAGCGGCAGATTGCTGGTAGGCTGGGTGGCGGCAAGGACGAAGCTGCTACAGCCCCGGGCTTTGCAGTGCTTCCGGTGCCTTGAAAAAGGGCACGTCCGGGCGAAGTGCACCGCCGAGGTTGACCGTAGTGACCTTTGTTACCGCTGCGGCCAGCCTGGCCACAAGGCGGCCCTGTGCACCGCGGCGTTCAACTGCAGCCTTTGCTCTGCTGCGGGAAGGCCAGCGGAGCACAGAGTAGGCGGAGGAGCCTGTGGGGCGCCTACCAGCAAGTCCAAGGCCAAAAAAGAAAAGAAGAGGAGCACCAAGCCTGCCGAGTTAACCTCGCTGCCCACACAGGCCAGTAGCTCCGCGGGCGACTCCCGGCCCAGGACCGTTGAGAAGGAAATGGAATGCCAATAATGGCAAAGTTCCATTTTCTCCAGGGCAACATCAACCACTGTGCCAGAGCTCGGGATCTCCTACTCCAGAGCTTGGCAGAGTGGTCGATTGACGTGGCTGTGGTCGCCGAACCGTACTTCATTCCCGCCCGTGACAACTGGCTGGGATGCGCTGACGGTTTGGTGGCCATTATTGGCGAGACTCTGATCGAACCGTCTCGGGGCCGTGGCTGGGTTGCTGCGGTCTCGGGTGGTATCGTTATTGTGGGGGCGTATTTCTCCCCCAACAAGAGTCTCGCCGACTTTGAGGGTTTCCTTGTCGAGTTGGGCGCCGTCGTAGGCCGCTATCACCCTCGTCCCGTTCTGGTGCTCGGGGATCTCAACGCAAAGTCATCAGCGTGGGGATCTCCGGTCACTGATCCTCGGGGCGAGGTGCTAGAAGAGTGGACAGTGACAACTGGTCTGGTCGTCCTGAATCGGGGTTCGGAATACACGTGCGTGCGGCAGCGGGGCGGGTCGATAGTGGACGTCTCGTTTGCCAGCCCCTCTGTCGCCAGCCGAGTCCGCGACTGGCGTGTCGCCGTAGGGGTGGAGACGTTGTCGGACCATCGGTATATCCGGTTCGACGTCTCTGCCCAGACTGCGAGAGGCCGCCATCCAACTACCCCGATTAACGACGGCCCGCGTTGGGCGCTTAAGCGCATCGACAGGGAACTACTCGAGGAAGCTGCCTTAGTCCAGTCCTGGATCTGGGAGTCGGCAACGGACAGTACCGTCGACGTCGAAGCAGTGGCGCTATGGTTTCGCGGGGCGATGACGCAGATCTGTGACGCGTCCATGCCCCGTGTCCGCCAACGGTCCGCAAGGCACCAGGTGTACTGGTGGACCGCCGAGATCGCGCAATTGCGCATAGCGTGCGTTGCGGCCCGACGCCGGTACACCCGATACCGGAGACGGCGTCGACGGGATTCCGCCGAGGAGGACGCGCTGTATGAGGTGTACCGCGCGTCTAAGGAGACTCTGTGGCTGGCCATCGGTGACTCGAAGTCGCGTGCCAGGGAGGAGCTGCTGGGGTCCCTAGATCGGGATCCGTGGGGGCGTCCCTACCGTTGGGTACGGGGCAAGCTGCTTTCCTGGGCGCCTCCACTAACGCAAACAATGCAACCCCAGTTGCTAGAGACGGTGGTATCAGTTCTCTTCCCTGAACGAGTGGGACACGTTCCCCCCGGCGATGGCTTCGCCCTCAGCCACAGACTCTCCAGAGGAGGAGAGCACCGATGTCCCCAAGGTGACGCAAGCAGAGATGAGAGCGGCCATGGCGCGACTTCGGGCCAAGAACACAGCGCCCGGACCCGACGGAGTTCCTGGTCGAGCTCTCGTCCTGGCTCTGAAGGAGCTGGAGCCCCAGCTGAGGGGGCTCTTCACGGCATGTCTCGAGCAGGGTCAGCTTCCCAGTGTGTGGAAGGAGGGAAGGCTGGTCCTACTCAGGAAGGAGGGGCGCCCCGCGGACTCACCGTCCGCGTACCGGCCCATAGTGCTGCTCGACGAGGCGGGCAAACTTCTTGAGCGTATCATCGCAGATCGCCTCGTCAGCCACTTGTGCAGAGTGGGGCCAGACCTGGACGAGAACCAGTTTGGTTTTCGTCGCGGGCGCTCCACCATAGACGCTATTACGCGCGTGAGGGCCCTGGCGGAGGAGACAGTATCCCGGGGTGGAGTGGTGCTGGCGGTGTCATTAGACATCTCCAACGCCTTCAACACCCTACCCTGGAGTTGTATTCGGGAGGCGCTTAATTACCATCGCGTGCCTCCCTACCTCCGCCGCACAATAGGGGAGCACCTTGAGGAGAGATGCGTCACGTATTGGGGACGTGACAGCGCTGGTCGACGCGTCATGTCGTGCGGTGCTCCGCAGGGATCGGTCTTGGGACCGCTTCTGTGGAACATCGGCTACGACTGGGTGCTGAGAGGTGAGCTCCCGTCGGGCGCTGACTTGACCTGTTATGCGGACGACACGCTCGTCACTGCCCGGGAGAGCTCGCACAGGGAAGCAGCGTTGGTTGCCACTGCTGCGGTTTCACAAGTGGTGAACCGCATCCGGTGCCTGGGCCTGGAGGTGGCCCTTAACAAGTCGGAGGCCATGGTGTTTCATGGCCTTCGACGCGCGCCGCCACCGGGATCGCACATCGTGGTCGGCGGGGCCCGGATAGCTGTCGAGTCCACCATGAAGTACCTGGGATTGGTGCTCGACAGCCGATGGGAATTTGGGCCCCACTTCCGGCGGCTGGCGCCCAAGCTGATGCGTGCAGCTGGCGCACTTTCAACGCTGCTTCCCAACTTGGGGGGGCCCGAGCGCTGCCTGTAGGCGGTTGTACGTGGGAATCGTGCGGTCCATGGCCCTGTATGGGGCCCCTGTATGGGCGATGGACATGACGGCCAGCACTCTCGCCATTCTGCGCAAACCGCAGAGGGCGATGGCCGTCAGAGTCATCCGCGGGTATCGCACGATTTCCTACGAGGCGGCTTGCGTCCTGGCCGGATCCCCACCCTGGGACCTAGAGGCGAAAGTACTCGCGTCACTATATCGATGGCGCGAGGAGGAGCGGGGACGGGGCTCGAGGCCAGTGCAGCGACAGATCGCGCTGCGCCGAGAGGAACTCCGTCAGGTCTTGGTGGCGGAATGGCGGCAAAGGCTTCTGCGCCCTACCGCCGGCCGCGCTATCGTCGAGGCGATCCGGCCAGTACTCGACGACTGGCTCGGGAGAAGGCACGGCTCCCTGTCGTTTAGGGTGACGCAGGTGCTGTCGGGGCACGGCTGCTTTGGCAAGTACCTGTGCCGCATAGACAGGGAGCCGGACGCTCGGTGCCACCACTGCATCCATTGCGGGGAGGACACGGCGCAACACACGCTCGCCGAGTGTGTAGCTTGGGAGGAGCAGCGCCGTGTCCTCACAAATGAAGTAGGAGGCGATTTGTCGCTGTCGGCCTTGGTGCGGAGTATGGTCGGTAGCGCAGAATCGTGGGATGCAGTGGTGTCCTTCTGTGAGGACGTGATGTCGCAGAAGGAAACTGCGGAACGGGAGGGGGAGATCTCGACTCCCTTCCCTGGCCGCAGAAGGCGCATCGGGCGCAGGAGAAGGGCGGACAACGCCCTTTTCCAGCCCCCATGAATAAGTCCAGGGGCGAGGGACTAGGGGAAGCCCCCGCCCCCCTTTCGATGGACCCGAGGCGGAGGCACGCGTGGGTGTCGGCGCGTGCCTCTGGGGTGATACAGGGGGTAGTTGAACACCTCACTACCCCGTGCAGGAGACGAGGCCCGTACAGACCGGGCCAGCACTAGTGGGGCTGCGGAAGAATTTGGATTCCCGCGGCCCCGCGCGTGCACGTGCGAGGAGACACCGGGGTGGTTTTAGCCGGTAAGAGTCCGGCACACCCCTCCGCCTGTCCCCAGGCAGAGGCAGTCCATGAGGATTTCCCCCCCGTAAAAAAAAAAAAAGAGGTTAGGTTAGGTTAGCTTAGGTTAGGTTAGGTTAGGTTAAGTTAGGTTAGGTTAGGTTAGGTTTTTTTTTTTTTGTCTTTTTCTATTTCCCCTGACATGGGAGATCAGGGACCTTGTGCTCTTTTTTGTTTATTCGTCAATGTTCTTTTTGACTTTTATTTATTTTTGTTTGTATTTGATTACATTATTTTATTTCTTATCTCTATCCCTTATTGCTATACATATTGCTTTACATATTTTCCTACCACCACATTGCGGTGATTTCCTTTTAAATTTACTTATGACAGTATCCTATATAGTTTTATTTTCTTACTTGCTAAGTATCTCTAATGTATATAATTCTATACTTATTTACTTTTCGTATCGCTAACTTACATCTACTACATTATATTTTTGTTCCTTTTTTAGCTTATTACAATTTAAATGGAAATTACTCTATATGTACTACATATAGTTTAAAATTCCTTTTATTATTACTATTTTATTATTTACTTATTACAATTTTCTTTATTTATTAATTTCTATTTATTTTGGGACTTGCGTTATATATTCTTACATACATATTCAAGTTCCCTTTATTATCTACTTATTTCTATCTATAGCTATTTTCGCGATACGCTTACAATATTTTATAAATTTGCCTCTATTTACTTTGTCTTTCATTATTACATGTATTTCCTCTCCATTTATTTTTATTTTAGCTTCCAATTCTAACTCTTTTCTCATTCTATAATTTATGGGGCACTCTGCAATGAGGTGAATTATGGTCTCTACCTGTTCCCTATCACAAGTGCATGTGGGGCTCTCCTTGCATTTAAAACGGTGCAGATACTCGGAGAACCCCCCATGTCCTGTTAGTACCTGCGTCAAGAGTGGGTCTATTTCGATTTTTCTTACTATGGGGTAAGCACTGAGAGCGTCCGGAAAGAAGATCTTGGTGGTGGCGGCCGTAGTTGCTTCTCTATATCTCCTGTTCCATTCGCCAAGCGAGTCCGTCCGGATTTGTCGCTTGACGAATGAAATCGGACATTTGTCATAAAACGGTTTTGTTTTGATCCTCAGCGCGGCTTCCTTTGCTAAGATGTCAGCCCTTTCATTTCCCTCCACCCCTACGTGAGCTCTGACCCAATGCAGAGCAATTGATTTTCCTTGATCTTTCAATTTACTTATATTTTTCCTTGCCCTGACCGCCAAGGGGTGGAGGGAGTCGCCCCGGGTGATGGTCTCCAGGGCCGATCTGGAATCACTATATATGTTGCAACTTCGTGCAGAGGATAGAACCGCATATTTGGTAGCCTCAAGCAGGGCCAACAGTTCCGCCTGGTAAACGGTACAAAAGTAGTCCAATTTGAGTTTTTTCGTACTTGTTTCGGCAGCGCTGTCCCAAATGGACAGCGCCGCACCCACTTTTCCCTCGATCTTACTACCATCAGTAAAAATACTGAGTTCGGTGTTGTTTGTTTGAACCGTCACCCAGACATATGAACTTCGGCCCCACCTGGTCCGTAGGATGCGGCAAATTTATATAAGCTTCCGTTACCTCAAGATCCCGGTCACCCAACACCTCCTTGGAATGTCCTTTTTTAATTTCATATAGTAATGCTGCCTCCTGGATCCTTAAATCCAGGGGGGAGCAATCCAGCCAGGAGGAGGGCTGAGTTCAACGAGACAGTTTTGTAGGCTTTAACTATCTTCTGCACGAAGCCGCGCTGCACCGAGTTTAATAATTTTTTTCGTTTGCACCTTTTTGGTCGCCGGTGCCCAAACGCTCGCCGCATAAAGAATTACCGGCTCTACCACCGCCAAGTATATGGTCCTCACTATCTCCGAATTGAGACCCCAGTTGATTTTAGCGACCCTCGAAAGTTGGCCATACATTATCTGGGCCTTCCTACACACATTTTTTATGTGAGTATTAAATGTTAACTTTTCGTCGATGGTCAGACCAAGTATTTTAATCTCTCGGGAGTAAATTATTGCCTCCCCGCCCATGGTAAGTGCTGGTGAGTCATACTTAAGTTTGTTGGTAAAAAGTATTGCCTTAGTTTTTTGTGGCGCAAAACGTAGTTTATTTTTGACTCCCCAGCTCCATACATGCCCGAGGACAGCATTAGTTCGTCTCTGTACTTCCCGCGCCGTGGCACCGGAGACAATGAGGACTACATCATCCGCGAACGCCTGACAGTGCTCCCCCTTCAACCCTACTTCTTTTAATAATGGATCTAAAAGGATGTTCCATAGGGTGGGACCACCGATTGAGCCCTGCACGCACCCCTTTGTCGTGTTTTTTAACCATTCTGCTCCAGCAAACCTGACGCGTACTGTTCTATCCTCAAGATAGCTATCTATCAGTCGCCTCAGATTCGCTGGACACCCGGTCTCTGCCAGTCTGCAGCGTATTGCCGGCCACCAAGCGTTGTCGAAGGCTCCCTCTATGTCCAATGACACAGTTTTTTGAGTTTCAACTCATTTCTGATGTACTGCATCATGTCATAGAGGGAGTCCTCGGTACTACGTTGGGGTAGAAAGCCGTATTGCTTATGGCTGATGGTCGGCGTGGTGTACCATCTGATCCTCCTGATCAGCATTTTCTCTAATATCTTGCCTAGAACTGGCAGTAGGCCAATTGGTCAATAGGACTTGGGATGCGTGTAGTTCTCTTTTCCCGGCTTTGGTAGCGCGACCACTACAGCTTCCTTCCAGAGCTTTGGGAAGCATGCCAATTCGAGGCACTTATTCGCCAAAGCCGTTTCAATTTAAAGATTTTAAAATTTCACTTCTTTTGACAATATCTTTGTCACTTTCACTCCGATTTTCAAACTGTTTTCACTGGTAAAAGCCGCGAGTGAAGATGCGTCTTTTGATATATTAAACACAAAATCGGATAAGAAAAACCTATTTTTACTTATTTTTAAGTACGGAGCAACACAGAAACGTGGCGTTCGGATCGGCCGTTGACACCGGACTGGGGGGTTAGGTTAGGTTAGGTTAGGTTAGGTTAGGTTAGGTTAGGTTAGGTTTTTTTTTTTTTTTAAATACGCTTTTCCCCGATCATGGGATCGTCGGGTCCTTATAAAGCTATATAAAGCTATATTACTCATACATTCCAGTTCTCGCATGTATTCACACTTTCAGGCCGCATACTTAATCTTTCTTTTATCCATCCACGCTCATTCTTTGCCGGGTGAGACTCCCGCTACTCTATGCCTAATATTTCTTTTCTTTGGGAAAATAAAGTTTCGTATATTTTATTTATTTTCTGTTATAACTTCAATAGTATTTACACTTTACATATTATTTAAGCTTACAAATTTCTACACTACACTCTACTCGCTAATTTTTATTTAACTTACAGATTTCCTTAGTTTACATATTTATTGGCTTACAACTATTGCACTTATCATTATTTCTTAATTCCTACGAGTTTTACTTCTTAGTTCTGGTTAGGTTAGGTTAGGTTAGGTTAGGTTAGGTTAGGTTAGGTTAGGTTAGGTTAGGTTCCCGACGCCGGTACACCCGATACCGGAGACGGCGTCGACGGGATTCCGCCGAGGAGGACGCGCTGTATGAGGTGTACCGCGCGTCTAAGGAGACTCTGTGGCTAACCATCGGCGACTCGAAGTCGCGTGCCAGGGAGGAGCTGCTGGGGTCCCTAGATCGGGATCCGTGGGGGCGCCCCTACCGTTGGGTACGGGGCAAGTTGCGTTCCTGGGCGCCTCCACTAACGCAAACAATGCGGGTTGCATTGCAGTTGCTAGAGACGGTGGTATCAGTTCTCTTCCCTGAACGAGTGGGACACGTTCCCCCGGCGATGGCTTCGCCCTCAGCCACAGACTCTCCAGAGGAGGAGAGCACCGATGTCCCCAAGGTGACGCAAGCAGAGATGAGAGCGGCCATGGCGCGACTTCGGGCCAAGAACACAGCGCCCGGACCCGACGGAGTTCCTGGTCGAGCTCTCGTCCTGGCTCTGAAGGAGCTGGAGCCCCAGCTGAGGGGGCTCTTCACGGCATGTCTCGAGCAGGGTCAGCTTCCCAGTGTGTGGAAGGAGGGAAGGCTGGTCCTACTCAGGAAGGAGGGGCGCCCCGCGGACTCACCGTCCGCGTACCGGCCCATAGTGCTGCTCGACGAGGCGGGCAAACTTCTTGAGCGTATCATCGCAGATCGCCTCGTCAGCCACTTGTGCAGAGTGGGGCCAGACCTGGACGAGAACCAGTTTGGTTTTCGTCGCGGGCGCTCCACCATAGACGCTATTACGCGCGTGAGGGCCCTGGCGGAGGAGACAGTATCCCGGGGTGGAGTGGTGCTGTCGGTGTCATTAGACATCTCCAACGCCTTCAACACCCTACCCTGGAGTTGTATTCGGGAGGCGCTTAATTACCTCCCTACCTCCGCCGCACAATAGGAGCCTACCTTGAGGAGAGATGCGTCACGTATTGGGGACGTGACAGCGCTGGTCGACGCGTCATGTCGTGCGGTGCTCCGCAGGGATCGGTCTTGGGACCGCTCCTGTGGAACATCGGCTACGACTGGGTGCTGAGAGGTGAGCTCCCGTCGGGCGCTGACTTGACCTGTTATGCGGACGACACGCTCGTCACTGCCCGGGGGAGCTCGCACAGGGAAGCAGCGTTGGTTGCCACGACTGCGGTTTCACAAGTGGTGAACCGCATCCAGTGCCTGGGCCTGGAGGTGGCCCTTAACAAGTCGGAGGCCATGGTGTTTCATGGCCTTCGACGCGCGCCGCCACCGGGATCGCACATCGTGGTCGGCGGGGCCCGGATAGCTGTCGAGTCCACCATGAAGTACCTGGGATTGGTGCTCGACAGCCGATGGGAATTTGGGCCCCACTTCCGGCGGCTGGCGCCCAAGCTGATGCGTGCAGCTGGCGCACTTTCAACGCTGCTTCCCAACTTGGGGGGCCCGAGCGCTGCCTGTAGGCGGTTGTACGTGGGAATCGTGCGGTCCATGGCCCTGTATGGGGCCCCTGTATGGGCGATGGACATGACGGCCAGCACTCTCGCCATTCTGCGCAAACCGCAGAGGGCGATGGCCGTCAGAGTCACCCGCGGGTATCGCACGATTTCCTACGAGGCGGCTTGCGTCCCGGCCGGATCCCCGCCCTGGGACCTAGAGGCAAAAGTACTCGCGTCACTATATCGATGGCGCGAGGAAGAGCGGGGACGGGGCTCGAGGCCGGTGCAGCGACAGATCGCGCTGTGCCGAGAGGAGCTCCGTCAGATCTTGGTGGCGGAATGGCGGCAAAGGCTTCTGCGCCCTACCGCCGGCCTCGCTATCGTCGAGGCGATCCGGCCAGTACTTGACGACTGGCTCGGGAGAAGGCACGGCTCCCTGTCGTTTAGGGTGACGCAGGTGTTGTCGGGGCACGGCTGCTTTGGCAAGTACCTGTGCCGCATAGACAGGGAGCCGGACGCTCGGTGCCACCACTGCGTCCATTGCGGGGAGGACACGGCGCAACACACGCTCGCCGAGTGTGTAGCTTGTAAGGAGCAGCGCCGTGTCCTCACAAATGTAGTAGGAGGCGATTTGTCGCTGTCGGCCTTGGTGCGGAGTATGGTCGGTAGCGCAGAATCGTGGGATGCAGTGGTGTCCTTCTGTGAGGACGTGATGTCGCAGAAGGAAACTGCGGAACGGGAGAGGGAGATCTCGACTCCCTTCCCTGGCCGTAGAAGGCGCACCGGGCGCAGGAGAAGGGCGGACAACGCCCTTTTCCAGCCCCCATGAATAAGTCCAGGGGCGAGGGACTAGGGGAAGACCCCCGCCTCCCTATTCGATGGACCCGAGGCGGAGGCACGCGTGGGTGTCGGCGCGTGCCTCTGAGGTGATACAGGGGGTAGTTGAACACCTCACTACCCCGTGCAGAAGACGAGGCCCGTACAGACCGGGCCAGCACTAGTGTGGGGCTGCGGAAGAATTTGGATTCCCGCGGCCCCGCGCGTGCACGTGCGAGGAGACACCGGGGTGGTTTTAGCCGGTAAGAGTCCGGCACACCCCTCCGCCTGTCCCCAGGCAGAGGCAGTCCATGAGGGTTTCCCCCCCCGTAAAAAAAAAAAAAGGTTAGGTTAGGTTAGGTTAGGTTAGGTTAGGTTAGGTTTTTTTTTTCCAATAAGTTTACTCTACAGACTCGAAGCCCTACCTTTTTTTTTGCTTTACTTTATTTTATTAACTTTTAAATTACTGTTATAAATGTACTCCTTACACTACTTACATTACTTAAATATTTAAGCCTAAGCAGTGAGTTCACATATATATATATATATATATATATATATTTTTTTTTGTATTTTTTTTTATTTCTATTGTCTTACATTCTTAAGATCTACAAATTGATATGCTTACATGCGACATGCACTTACACGCTATATTTTTTTTTGTTTGTTTTTTATTTTTTTTTTACACTTTTTTTTTTGTATTATTATTTTTTTTTTATTTCTATTGTCTTACATTCTTAAGATCTACAAACTGATATGCTTACATGCGACATGCACTTACACGCTATTTTTTTTTCACTTTTTTTTGTATTATTTTTTTTTATTTCTATTGTCTTACATTCTTAAGATCTACAAACTGATGTGCTTACATGCGACATGCACTTACACGCTATATTTTTTTACACTTTTTTTTTGGCATCAATTTTATTTATCTTTTTTTTTTTGTTAATTAAACATAATAATTGTCGACCCACTTTGTGTTTTTATATATTTTTTTTTGTCCTTTTTTTTTCTTATGTAGTTATCAACATAATCTACATACTTAATGTATATGGCCTTACATGCTATGTTAATTTATTATATTACCAGATTTTTTTATTTTTTTTCCCCTTTTCCTTGTACTTAATGTCGTGGAGAGTGCTCCATCTTTAACTGTTTGTGATATCTGTTGACAGGGCTTCCACAATAGCTTCGTCTCTGTTTCTAATTGCCATTTTCAGATTATATTCTTTGATTCTTTTCGTTGTCGCAGCCATTGCGCTCTCAATCAGCCTCCCAGTTGCATCGTCGCAATCGTCCGTGTAATAAACACAGCTTTCTGTGTGCCTGGACACTGCCACTACTGCGTGTTGGACGCTGTCATAAATTTTGAGCTTCTCTGTTGTTGTCCTCATTATGACCACTCTCCCATATGTGAGACCTTGGGCCTCATGTACGGTTAAAATTCGCGACCCAGGACCCGAACCATATCCCTGGCTGGTAAGGGACTCCTTTTCTGCTTGCGTAAATACAAGATATAAGGTGTCGGGCAGGGTACCTGGTATGACGACTCCCGTGTACCTCTTCCTTTCTAGTGAGTGCACCTGAGATCTGGATGAATAAATGCCACTGTAGATTTCATTCAGGGCATATGCCACATCCATCGGATTCCGGTGCGTACACAGGAGCTCTTGGCTGATAGTGGTCACGAGGCTTGGGCGAGTATATTGCATCGCAAAGAGGTTTTCCCTGTCGATATAAGGGAGTTGATTGATGTCACCAAAAAACAGTATTTTTTCCGCTCCACTTAGCCGCATTGCCATTACTATGGCCCCGAAATGGTTCATGAGAGCTTCGTCGACTAAAAGTCGAGTACATCTTCCCTTTTGCCTTCTCATACCATTTACTAAAACTGAGGCCATAGTGCGCACTTTTGTTTTTGCGTCAGTGGCTATGCGGTTGGCTAACTTTTCTCTAAGATCTTTAGCTGCTTCTGTTGTTGTTGTGACAATCAAATCATCCTCCGCATCGAATTGGTTTATAACCCAAGTTGTTTTGCCACATCCCGGGACTCCATTGACCCAATTTATCGTCGGCACCGTCCAGTTTTCCCAAGAATCTCCCAATGCACAGGATCCCGAGATGGTTTCCGTCATTTTCAGGATCCTGTCCTCTAGCATCACCCTGGTATAACGGGCGGTGACCACAATAGGGTCGTTGGGGGGGGGGTTTGAATACTAATCTTCCCTGTCGTTCTGTCTCCTCCTCATCCAAGGCTACGAAGCCCGCTGACCCGCTATAAGCCGCCATGTGATGACCCATTTTACCTCTTATGACAGTGGATGTTTTGTTGTCATAAATTGCGGCCTCTGCTTCCTCGAGCTGCACCCCAAGGAACTCATGACTACCGAGGTGGCAACTTTGTAAGATATTCTTGCAAGTAGTTTGGTTCACCTCAATAGTTGCTTTTATGAGGGCCTTAAACTCTAAGAAAGCGTTGTTTATGTGGTCTTTAGGCTTGGCCGCTGGTAGAAGTCTTGGAGGGCTGACACGTCCCGAACAGGGTCTAGTGTGGGTGGGTTTGGATTTCTTGAGTACTCTTGGAGGCTCTCTTATTAAGTTATCGGCTTGTCTTAACTTGCTCAACTTTCGCATTGCTCTTCCTGAAATGCTCTGGGCCGCTGCACTGATGGTTTTAATTAGTGCACTTACCCCGCTTTGTGACTCAGAACTTTTGCTAAGTTTTTCCCTGGCTGCGGCCTTTTCTTTGGCCGTTTTCAGTTGCAGGCGTTCTGAGCCACTAAGTGTCTCTGGATTTGCTACAAGATGTTGGGTTGCCTTTGTTGAGTCGTGATGTTTGAGGAAGCTCAGGTTTTCGCCCCTATCCTCATACACGACTATTTCATGTTTGTTTGAGGCTTTTATACAACCAAAGTGGTCCATGACTTCACCTTTCTCATATAGGACCACCATGGCATCCACACTTATGATGCGGGGTATGACAGACGTCTCTTCCTCACCGAGTCTCGTTAGCAGTGTGCATGCCTGGGCGAATGGGGTTTTTTCTTCGCTCCATGTGAACAGCAAGATCGTTTTGTTTTCGATCTTACTATTCGACATCGTTGCTTTGCAACCTCTATTTCAACTAGCGCCTCATATGTTTTGCGCTTCATGCTCGTTTTGAGAGTACTGCCGTTTAGTAAGCTTGCGAGACCGGGAGATATTTTGACATAGTTTCGGCCAGTTGTTAAGCAAAAACTTAAGCCGAAACGCTCTGTGTTGTTATCCATGAAGAGAGCTACTCCTCGAATTCTCAGGCCTGGGTTTCCTCTTTCGGCGCATGCAAATAGCTGATGGTCTGCTTTATTGGCTGGGATGCTCTTCTCCTTTACGGAGACCTCTGCGAATTCCGCAACAGTTTGCTGCTGTCTGGGGAATGGATAGTACGTGGCGTTACGCTTTGCAGCAGCGCGAAAGATGGACTCCACGAATGCCAGAAATTTGGGCCTTTTTTCTTCGTCTTCGATGATTTTGTGTAGGTTAGACTTGTCAAGATGAAGATGAAGACGTCATACAGAAGGTGTTTGTTCTGCGCCAGTATATTTTCCACGATTTCGACGTCTGTGTGATACGATAGCACGTCCCTGATTATCGCCAAGGGATTGTTTGTTCTGGCAACCTCTACTTTTAAACTTTTATTTGTCTTAACTCTATTTTGGACAAGGTTAAGATCCTCCTTGGTGTTGCAACTGAGAATGACTTTTTGGTTTTTCGCCTTCCTTACCCTATCTACTTTGGCTCCAGTCTTTTTTGTGTCTAGAGCCTCCCTGATTCTCTCGATGATGTTTTCGGCTGTGTTTTTCGAATCAGTTGATGTGATAATGAGAGTGTGATTGGGTTTAGGAAGGGGAGGGCTTGCAGCCACTCTGGTGTATGTCTTTTTTGGCTTTGTTGCTGCTTCGCCAGTTTGTGCAAGCTCTGTTGCTAGACTTGAGGCTGTAGGTGATGGGGCCCGTTGCTTCTGCTCTCTCATCGTCCTCAGCTCGGATGACATTGCACCTAAGTGTTCTTCTATTAGTTGAAGATGTTCCCTTATGCTGGTTTGGAATATTTTACTGGAGTCCGCTGAAGGTAAGATTGAAAGTCCAGATCTGATACTTGTATCTATCTCCTTCAGCGAACTCTTCATTCCATTCAGCTCATGTTCCAACGTTTTACTTATTTCCTCTGAGGTGGGATGGTGGTGACTCCAGGCGTAGCAGGGTTTTTTGGCCGGTCTCCAGAACCTTCTTGGTGTTGTTTTCGGACTTTTCGATGACTCTGCGCATTTCGTCCAATTGAAGTTTGAGTGTTTCCACACTAGATTTTACTCCAGTAAGGTCCACTCTTAGGTGAGATAAGATGTTGTCTGCACCTTCTTGCTTCTGCTGACTTAAGTTCGACTGGATCACACCTATGCGCTTGTCTAAGTCCGTCACAGCTTTGAGTAGGTCACTCGTTTTGCGGAAGGGCTCTTGGGTTTCAAAGTTCAACCAACCCCGTATCGCCTTGGATTCCTGGAGGGTATTTTTTATATCTGTCCTGGCATGGCCTAGTTCGGAAGCCATTTCCTTCATAAGCTGGGTGATGATCTTGTTATGGGCGCGCTCCACTCGCATTAGTTCTTGAGCGTTGCGTGAGCGTTCCCTTTCTAGATTATGCTTATGTCTAGATCTAGAATCTGACAGCGCGAGGACCATCTCGTAGAGGGACTGCAGACTCTCTAAAGCTGTTAACTTACACTCCCTCTTCATATTCCCTGCCATTTCTAGCGCTTCCTTCCCTCTCAGAAGCATTTCGTTCGCTTCTTTTGTTGCCATATCCATTTCCACCCCCAGTCGCCTGTTGGAGTTAAAAAGCAGGCTGGGTCTTCCTTTTTCCGGTGCCTCCGATAGTGGTGATTCCGGCGCAGATGTGATCGAAAGTTCTTCGTCGGATAAAACTGGAAGTGGAGGAATTTCTTCCTGCTTCCAGTTAGCTACTTTGTCGATAGCCGCATCTACCGGGTCACAAACGGAGGATCGGATCGAGCTGTCGCTTTTAACTGAAGTTTGCGACATTTTAGTTCCCAGAGTGGGGGTGTGCGAAGAGGCATTTTTGCTTGTTGTAGATGCGTCTGTCGGAGCAGAGTCCGCTGGACGTTTTCCTGTTGCGGGATGAGATGATGGCTGCGACAACTTCTCCCTAGGTGTTGCTTTTGATAAACTGGATTTTGTAAGTACTTTTTCCCGCAGCGATCGTGGAGGTCTAGGTGGAGCAACAGAAAGGTTTTGGGAGGACTTGATTGAAGAAGCAGTCTCCACATCCGACATGATTACTTTATTTCCTGACATAATTACAAAAATTAAAAGATTCTCTAATTGTAAGTTGCCTTAGTAGCTATAAATATAGGTAATGTCTTATAAAATATTATACAAGTATTATATATTTTTTAATATTTGATGATATTTATTATAATTTTTTTTTGTGAACTCACTGCTGGTGTTCTTCGATGGTTGAATTGCAGCGAGGAGTACGATGGACGCGAAGAAAGAGCCCGTTGTGGGATCTCCGGTTGGTATGCTGTGAGTCCTGGAGTATGCTTGAGGTGTTATTGTCCGGGTTGATATCGGACTATGGTGGAAAATCAAAGTTCTGTAGGGGCCAGAAGGTAGAGCTCTTTTTCCTGATTCAAATGAGCCCTAACACGGGGGGTCTAGCTCCTCTGGTAAACTAGTTATGGCTCGCGGGGGAGAGGTAAGCCTCGAGGGGCGGGGGGGAGGGGGGGTGTAAATTCGCGGGTAGCTTATATATGGTATAATAAAAAATGAGGGGGCGTAGGTAGTTGGGGGGTGGGGGGGTAGGGGGGAATTCGTAAGGAGCGTATATCTGGTATAAAATTAAAGATTGTAGGGGTTAGGAGGGTAGGAAGGGTGTTAAAGGTGGGGGGGGGGTTTCAAGGATAGGGGTTGTTATATGGGGGGGAGGTGATATGTGTGGTGGGGTCTTGAGAAACTGACTCATATGAGTCCAAACTCGGGTGGTCAGGAGTAAGGGGTCTAGGAGTTCCCTCGGGGTTTACCTGATGGCCGTTGAAAGTGTCTCCAGCTGCGGCGATTGTATGCTTGAGGGATTCCTCGGTCCGTCTTCGAAGGCTCCACTGAAGTCTGCACCGTCGCCGGACGCCTCGTGTTCCCTGACTCGCTTTAACCTCAACGTCTGAAAGCACGTTGCAACCACGTGGTTTGAGGTTAAGTTGTTAATTTTAAGGAGTCAATAACTTCTGTGTTTGTGGGCCGATTTTCTTGATTCTTTCGCCGTTTTACTGATCTCTATAGCGGCTCTCAAGTAGAGTGATGAGTACTTATCAATTTTGCTGATGGTGTCGATACTATTTATCCCCAAAGTTAAGAGGCTACTGCTCCTAAACCATCCAATGCACAGAGTTCTCCCCAATTACACTGATGAACTGCACACTCAAAAACTTTTTTACAGCACTTCCACTCGCGTAGCTCAAAAATTGCTATTTTTTTTAAGCAATTTCTCCGTGGAGCTTAATTTGAATATGTCACTTTCAGATGTGTACTTGGGTTAGGTTAGGTTAGGTTAGGTTAGGTTAGGTTAGGTTAGGTTCCCCCCCGAACGGGTTCCCGCCTTGTCGTGGCGGGGGGGCTTAGTAGCAGTGGCTTGGTCTCCCACGGTGAACAAAGAGGAACCCACGTGGCTGGCCCGAGGTGAAGGGCCGGCCTGAGGTGGCCGCTCCGAGTGGGCTTGGGGAGCCAACTTCGGATGTGTGCTGGTGGACTGCAGCGAGTGGGGACTCCGCACCCTCTACCGCTGCAGCCGAGGTGGAGTCACGGAGGAAGAGGAGTGTTGGTATGGCGATGCGCCACTCGCCCTATCCTCCGCGACTCAAACGGGGCCGCACCGTTGATGCGGTGGTGATGGGGCTGCGGGGGGAAAGGATTGTCGGTATTGCGAGGCGCCGCTCTCCCTATCCTCCGCAGCCGAATCTTGGTTGGCGGCGGAGCCATAGACCAGATCCGCCGCTGGGGTCGGGAAGGCTAGTACTTCTAAGTGCTCGTTTTTCCTGGCCCCATGGCCTTCGCGCATCGGACGCGTGGGCGTCTGTTGCGCAGATGTAATTGGAGGCCGTGGAGGAAGGCGTGCCATGTGTTCTGGTGCGCCTTACTTGGGAAGGAGAACGGGGAGGAATATTCCTCTCCCGAGGAGGTGCTGCCATGGGGCGGCAGTCGCTGGTAGGGCCGCGGAAGTGTGCGAAAGCGTTCCCGTAGCCCTGCCAATATGCGACGAAGGTGGAACACCATGGGGTTTTAGTCGGTGCGAGTCCGACATAACCCGTCCTTGCCCCCGCGAGGCGGGTATGCGTAGGCATTTCCCCATGTTAAAAAAAAAAAAAGGTTGGTTAGGTTAGGTTAGGTTAGGTTAGGTTAGGTTAGGTTAGGTTTTTTTTTTTTTTTTATTTTTTTTGCTTTTCCCCCGATCATGGGATCATCGGGTCCTTATTAATCTATATTACTCATACATTCCAGTTCTCGCATATATTCACACTTTCAGGCCGCATACTTAATCTTTCTTTTATCCATCCACGCTCATTCTTTGCCGGGTGGGACTCCCGCTACTCTATGCTTATTTTTAATTTATTCGGGAAAATAAGGTTCTTACACTTTATTTTATTTTCTGTTTAGTTACAATATTATTTATACTTAGCATCTTATAATTTCTACATACTTATTTTTATTCAATTTACAAATTTCCTAATTTTACATATTTATTAACTTACAACTATTGTACTTTCTTTTAACTATTTTACTTATCATTATATTTCTTAGTTCCTACGTTTCCTATTTCTTAGTTCTATTTTTAAATTTATAGATCTAAATTCTTTATATACCTAATATTCTCTATTGTCTTATTTCTAACATTCTATTACAGTTTCTTAATTCTATACTTATAATTGTTATTTGTACAACAGTAAGAACATAATATGTTTATATAATCATTAATTTGCAGTTTACAATTTTACCAGATCTTTACTGTAGTACATTCAGCAGGATTAGTGAGTTTCTGTTTTGTTGCATGTGTTTTGTGCTTTCTTTTATATTTTTGAAAACGCTTTTGTCTAGGCAATAACATATATATAGTAACTTATACATATTTATTGTCCATTTCTTGTGCCAATTTCATTTCGTACTGTTTTTTCTTTTTGTTTTGTGTTACTGTTTGTGGTGTATGTAAGTGTTCCTGTGCTGATATAATCGTGTATATATTTAATATACATTCTGTATATCAGTTGTGTTCGTTTTGCCATGTATTTCGTGTTTGTATGTGTCGTGTTTATGTTTCTGTCTGCTTTGTGGTTGTGTGTACGTGTTATGTGATGTCCTGCGTATGGATCAGGCATAGGCTGTGTTTGCACGAGCCAGGTAGTCCCACTTTTTGCGTACCGGGCAGTCAGCACTAAACGCATTGTGGTCGGTCTTCCGCAACCCAGAGTGTGAGCAATTGCAGCACTGCGGTTCATTTCCTGCGGTAAAGTCTGCGCATTTCTCGCGCAGATGCGGTCCTCCACAGTGACTACATTTGTCCACACTCTCGGTGCAAAATTTCCGACCATGGCCGAATGCGAGGCACTTCGTGCATTGGATGAGCGGAGACTGGTCCTCGACTCTGACCCTTTGGAGGTCCAGATAGAGGGCTCCAGCTTCCGTCATCCTCTGCCATACGTTAGGTTTCACCTGTAGGATTATGTGCAATGTCTTGGGATTTCGTGTGCGTTTTTTAAATTTTACCACCATTTCCTTATCTTCTTCTGGTAGGCCCACGAAAATGTCCTTATTCTGAGCGTAGAGCGCCTTAATCATATCGTCGTCTTCGCTATCCAAAAACACATCTTTAAGGACAACGAGAGGATTTTTATTTTTCATAGGCGCTACTTTCAGTCCATCCCCGCGACTCTCTATAATTTCTTGGACTTTTTTCATCTCTTCTTCTGTGTCGCAACCCAATATTACCTTTTGGTTCTTGGCCTTACGAACCTTGTTAATTTTAAGGCCAGTACCTCTAGCGTCGACCGCTTTTTTTCACCCTGGCGAGCACCTCGTCAGCAGTCTCCAGACCACTTTCGAAGGTGACCGCCATCGAGTGAAGTGCGGGACGGTGGGCTGGTTTGGCTGCTACGACGCTGGCGTATGTCTTAGGGACTGGGGTTATATTTAGTCCGCATGCCAGTCCTTTTGCAACCTCCATGAGTTCTTTTTTGGCTGCGACGACATCATCGGCAATACCACCGACCAGATCTTTAAAGAGAGCCTGCGTTCGACTCTCGGCCTTTTCGGCCGTTTGGTCTACAGCAGCTCTGGTCTCGTCGATCCTGTCGATGATCTTGTCGATCATGTCGGAGCCTCGGTCATCGTTGCTGTTATTGAGTCCTTTTATGTCCGTTTTCAGACTTCGCTCCATCTCATCTATGCGCTCGGTCAGTGCCGCTTCCACCTCTCCCATTTTCCTGAGGATGACATCCTGCCCATTGGACGACGAGATTCTTATAGGTGTCCCTGTTGTTGGGACCTCTGCTTCGAGGCTTTGGATACGCCTACTGAGCTCGAAAATTGCTCGTATGCCTTTATCTGACTGCGCCTCCAGGAAATGTTTTATGTCTCTCCTCATCTGAGGGTACTCCTTGACTTTCGAGGGTATATCCTCGAAGGTTTTCATTATTTCCTGGAGGAGCTGATCACTAGGTAATGCAGCGTAGTTCTCTTGCTGCTTTTTGTATACGTCCATGTTATCGAGTGACCTTCTTTTGGCGTCTGGTCTTTTGATAAAGGTCCTAGCGGCATCCTGCGCTGCTGCGGTTATGGTAGCAGGGCTAGGAGTGGTGGGCTTTTTGGCAGCGCCAGAGGTCGTGGGTGTGCGGTACATGATTATTGTGTGAATGTGTATGAGTACGGTGTATAGTATAAGTTGTTGTATATGGATCAGGGAAAGTTGTCCGTATGTAAAACCCTGTAAAGGGGGGGTCTGTGTGTAAAATATGTGTTAGACCCTGTAAAGGGGGGTCTGTGTCACTTATGAAATAAAAACTAGTCAAAATAAAATAATAAAATAAGGTAGAGTTCAGCTCTACCAAGTTATTTTTACCGTTACAAAGGTAAAAGGGCTTGAGCTAGGGCTTGGGAGCCTTCAGGAGCCAATTTTAGTCAAAATTATAATTCAAAGAAAGTCAAAAAATTTTTTGACTCTACCTAGAGTCTATCCAAGTAATTGCAGTGATAGATCTCTCCGAGCCCCTTCGTTTGAACCCAAACACGACTGTGCCAGCCCTAGGGGTCCCGCAGGAACGGCAGTCCAAACTTCTGGTCACCAATCCAAGATGGCCACCAGAATCCGGTTACAAGCGGTTTCTCCGTGACCACCCGTCCGAAACCTGCCGTGCTTGGGGTCTTCCGACCCGGCTCGATGAGCTCTATAACTTGGTGAGGGTTAAAACTGAAAAAATTTTCAGGCCCTGAAAACTCCTGAAGGGTTACTAGGGGAATAGGGGAGGTGCTGCCTTGGCCCCCAGAGAAAACCAGAGCCTTCCACGACCTCCGGTTCGGATACTATCAGCGTCTGAAGTTTGGTTTGACAGTTCAAGAACTGTCAAATCAATCTTCGACCCCGGACAATTTTCCTTCCAGTGGTCGTAGAACACCCGTGTTTGTGCTCAATTGGCTTGTTTTGACTCGCTCTATCGTTTCAGGTGCTGTTCGAGGACCCAAAACCCCTCGGCACCAAAACGCTTGAAAAGGAGTTAGGCGGATGGAGACCGTCACCCTGAACTCCACTTAGAAAACCCCAACTCGCTACGACTCCTAGATCGTTAATTATGTCAAATTTAAAATTTTCAAAATGGCCGCCAATTCAGACAACTATAAGTTATTTCAGGCGGCTCTCAACCAATTTGGACCGTGTTTGGGCTCATTTAAAAG
>CAJQZP010000358.1:0-45000 GCA_907164705.1 Parnassius apollo | reverse complement strand
TACTTAGTTACATATTTTTTGACTTACAACTATTGTACTTATCATTATTTCTTAATTACTACTTCTTATTTCTAACATTTCATTGCCGTTTCTTAATTCTATTCTAATATTTATTATCTGTACAGCAGTAAGAAATTATATCTATTTATTTTAAACATTTGCAATTAACAATTTGGATACAACAGGATTGGTGAATTGTCTTGTGTCTGATTTTCTACTCCCTTTTATATTTTAGTCACATTTCCTAGGCAATAAAATATATATACAAAGTTTATATATATATATTGTCCGTTTCTTTTGCTAGTTTTATTTCATCTTTTTATTTGTTTGTATTTGTGTTTGTGATTCATGTAAGTGTTACTGTGCTGATACAATCGTGTATATTCAATATACATTCTGTATATCAGTTTGTGTTCATTTGTCGTGTATTTCATGTTTGTGTGTGTCGTGTTTGTGTTCCTGTATGCTTTGTGTCTGTTTGTAGGTGTAGTGTAGTTTGGTGCAAATGGTTCATGCATAGGCCGTGTTTGCACGGGCCAAATAGTCCCATTTTTTTCGTACCGGGCAGTCAGCACTAAATGCGTTGTGGTCGGTCCTCCGCAACCCAGAGTGTGAGCAGTTGCAGCACTGTGGTTCATTCCCTGCGGAAAAGTCTGCGCATTTCTCGCGGAGATGCGGTCCTCCACAGTGGCTACATCTGTCCACACTCTCGGTGCAAAATTTCCGACCATGTCCAAACGCTAAGCATCTCGTGCATTGGATGAGCGGGGACTGGTCCTCCACTCTGACCCTTTGAAGGTCCAGATAGAGGGCTCCAGCCTCCGTCATCCTCTGCCACACGTTAGGCTTAACCTGTAGAACGATGTGGACTGTCCTCGGATTTCTTGTCCGTTTTTTGTATTTTACGGTCATCTCCATATCCTTTTCATTTAGGCCAAAGAAAACATCTTTGTTTTGGGCGTGAAGCGCCTTAATTGTATCTTCATCCTCACTATCTATAATGACATCTTTCAGGATGACGAGAGGATCTTTGTTTTTTATGGGCTCTACTATGAGTCCATCCCCGCGACTCTCAATTCTTTGCTGAACTTTTTTCCTCTCGTCTTCGGTGTCACACCCCAAAATAATTTTTTGATTTTTGGCTTTGCGAACCTTGTTGATTTTAAGGCCAGTACCCCTGGCGTCGACCGCTTTTTTCACTCTGGCGAGCACCTCGTCAGCAGTCTCCAGACCACCTTCGAAGGTGACCGCCATAGAGTGCAATGCAGGGCGATGAGCTGGTTTTGTTGCTACGACGCTAGCATATGATTTAAGGACCGGTGCTGTGTTTATTTCACATACCAGTCCTTTTGTGACCTCCATGAGGTCTTTTTTAGCTGCGATGACATCATCGGCAATACCACCGATAAGATCTTTAACCAGAGCATGCGTTCGACTCTCGACCTTTTCGGTAGTTTCGTCTATGGCAGCCCTGGTTTCATCAATCCTATCGATGATCTTGTCGATCATGTCAGAGCCTCGGTCGTCGTTTGCGTTTGAAAGTCCCTCAATGTCTGCTTTGAGACTTTCCTCCATTTCTTTCATACGCCCTAACAATGAGTCCTCCACCTCCCCCCAGTTTCTCCATGATGTTTTCAAGCCCTTTGGACGACAAGGTTTTTTCCGGTGATCTTATTTTTAAGGCCTCTGCTTCAAGACTTTGTATTCTTCTGCTAAGCTCGAATATTGTCCTTATGCCCTTGTCGGACTGCACCTCCAGGAAATGTTTGATGTCCTTCCTCATCTGAGGGTACTCCTGTACCTTTGAGGGTATATCCTCAAAGGTTTTCATCATCTCCTGGAGGAGCTGATCGCTCGACAATGCAGCGTAGTTGTCTTTTTGTCTTTTATAAATATCCATATTGTCGAGCGATCTTCTTTTAGCTTCCGGTCTCTTGATAAAAGTTCTAGCAGCATCCTGTACTGCTGCTGTTGTGGTGGCAGGGCTGGGGGTGGTGGGCTTTTTGGCAGCGCCAGAGGTAGTGGGTGTGCGATACATGGTTTGTGTGTGTGTGTATGAGTACGGTGTTTGTGTAGGTTGTGTAATCGGGGAACGTTGTCTCTTTGTAAAACCTTGTAAAAGGGGGTCTGTGTGTAAAATGTTTTGTTAGACCCTGTAAAGGGGGGTCTGTGTCACCTATGTCCCTGTGTGAAACCCTGTAAAGGGGGGTTTGTATGTAAATATTTGTTAGACCCTGTAAAGGGGGGTCTGTGTCACTATAAAATAAAACTAGTCAAAATTAAAATAAGGTAGAGTCCAACTCTACCAGACTATCCGTGTGACTCTATGTAGAACAATAAAATAGAGGTAATATAAAATTATTGAAACAATTTCTTGACTCCTCCTATCAAGAGTCCGACTCTACAAAAAATTCCGGCTCTTTCAAGAGTCCGGCTCCACCAAGAGTCCGGCTCTATCAAGAGTCGGGCTCTATCAAAATTCAGCTCTGTCAAGAGTCCGGCTCTATAAAGAGTCCGACTCTATCAAGAGCCCGGCTCTATCAAGAGTCCGGCTCTGTCAGGTTCTCTATCTGGGGTTGTCTCTATACTCTAACTTAAAAAATAGCAATTAATTTAAACTACAACTGGTCACACCTAGTTTCTAATTATTTACACTAAGAGAGATTGTAGAGTTAAATTATATGTAACATAAAACGAATCTTTATAAAGTTATAGAAAATAGGATATAAAAAATAAAAAATAAAAAAATAAAAAATATATATAAAAATTTTATGGCTCTACGTAGAGTTTATGTACATATAATTTTAAGGTTCTACTAATCTATATATTTATACAAAAAAAACCCCGTTCGACTAGACCCACCGGTTTTTGTGTTTTAGGTGTTAGAAGTTTTTCAACCCCCAGAGACAGTTTGGGTCCACGGTCTCCAAGTCCAGAGGTCAACTTAGGGGTAGGGGGGTTGAAACTATGTCCAAATGATCCGGTGGGGTCCGAAGACTATCCGTTAGCTGGATAGGCAATTGTCAAATAGCTAGGAGGCTCCGTTTTCCTGTAAACTGAAAACACAGTTACGGTGCAGTTTTCAGGACCTCTAGCTCTTACAATTAAATTCGGTATACTCCGAAAGTGCTACTTCGAAAATTTTGCAAAAAATATTTTTGTAAATAGCGTATAAAATAGGTTTATGTATTATAAATTGTAATAGGTAGATTTTTATTTCTGAAAATTTTTTGAGAATTTGAAATTTTGAAAAACTATTTATAAAAACCAACAACCGCAAATAGCGTGTAACTCAAGTAAATATAAATTGAAAAATTTTGAAATAATTTGGGCTGATTATATTTAGGTTGAGCAATGTCCTTTGAATTTTTTCAGATTTTTCAGGAGTGCTTTTCAGGACCCCACGTGTTACATTTGCAATTATTTAAAATTTTCCTTACTATTATTATTTGCACTCCAAAAAATTTAAACTTTTTGATGTCCAATTCTTTAAGTCTTTGGTTGCTTCTCTGGATGGGCACAAAAGTCAACATACATATGCTTGTCGCTGAAATTCCAGAGATATTCACTTTGAAAGTTTTTTACTGAAAATCTGTTTATTCATGGTGTAATATCTTCGTGCTTTCTTGTCCGATTTTATGATCAAAGGTGTCGAACGTTTTGTTTGATTGTGTTCTCCTCGATGGCGTCGTCAAAATCAGCCGCACGTACCTCAGATCAAAAAACACGTGTCCACGTGGTTTTGTTTTTTAGTCTATATTTCCGTGCGCGAAGCTTCGAAAAAATCTGACTGCTTACGCAGAACTGTGGAGCTAGTTAAGGCGCAACTTTATGACACTTTAAGAACTCTATGTTATCGATTTGGTTCTAGCAGCGTTTCACTTTTTAAGTTTTTAAGGTTAAGAAAATATCGTTTTTCTCTGATTATTTCAACTGTTTTTCGCACTTATATCACTTTTTTCACATATCACTCGTATTCGCCTCGGTGAGACGCGTCTTTCGATATATAATACTTTATAATTTGGTGCACTTCGACCCGACAACTCTGATTTTTAATGTACGGAGCGGTATAAAAATGCTGCGAACGACACGGCGTTTGGAGCGCAACTGGTTAGGTTAGGTTAGGTTAGGTTAGGTTAGGTTAGGTTAGGTTAGGTTAGGTTAGGTTAGGTTAGGTTAGGTTAGGTTTTTTTTTAGTTAGGTTATTTTTGGTTAGGTTTGGTTAGGTTAGGTTAGGTTAGGTTAGGTTAGGTTAGGTTAGGTTAGGTTAGGTTAGGTTAGGTTAGGTTAGGTTTGGTTAGGTTAGGTTAGGTTAGGTTAGGTTAGGTTAGGTTAGGTTAGGTTAGGTTAGGTTAGGTTAGGTTAGGTTAGGTTAGGTTAGGTTAGGTTAGGTTAGGTTAGGTTAGGTTAGGTTAGGTTAGGTTAGGTTAGGTTAGGTTAGGTTAGGTTAGGTTAGGTTAGGTTAGGTTAGGTTAGGTTAGGTTAGGTTAGGTTAGGTTAGGTTAGGTTAGGTTAGGTTAGGTTAGGTTAGGTTAGGTTAGGTTAGGTTAGGTTAGGTTAGGTTAGGTTAGGTTAGGTTAGGTTAGGTTAGGTTAGGTTAGGTTAGGTTAGGTTAGGTTAGGTTAGGTTAGGTTTTTTTTTTTTTTTTTTTTTTTTTTAATACTATTTTACTACTGCTATTCTGCAGTACCTTTCTTTCTGTTGAAGATAATCCTTTTTTTTAATGTTATCAATGGTTTTTTTTTTTTTTTTTTTTTTTTTTTTTTAATACTTATATTATATATATATACTTAAATAGTTCCGTTCCGTTTACACATTGTTTCAATATACTATTACATGTTCTTTTTACAGTTATCATAATATTATCTTCTATAATTAATCTAATTTTATAACAATTCTGAATATAGTTCTATGTATAGGTATACTGTTTCAGACTTTATAATGTTATTACTTTGTATCTTTTAATTTGTCTCTTATGAACAATTCCTAATTTTACAATAATGTCACCTTAAATAAATAATGTACTTTTGTTTTGGGCCTAGTTTTAATAATATTCTTAATTCTTAACATGAGGCTTTGTTTAAACTAACTTGCAATTATTTTTAAGCATAGTGTTCCGGTTATAATGGTTATTGCTTTGTTACTTTGTACAGTTTATCTACACTTATTTATCCTATTTAATAACAATTGTTAAGATAATCTGTTTTAGCTTACTTTTAAACATTCTACTACTTGCAAGTTATTATTAGCCTAACGTTATCAAAATGTATGCTTATATCATATTATTATTAGTTCATTATTATTACTTTAGTTAAATTCACATTCATAATGGTTTTATTGTAGGGACTTTACAGAGACATAAATTTATTCTACTATAGTGCTCCCATTCTCTTTGTTAATAACCTTAAGTATTGAGAGAGCAAAGTGTATGAAGTGAGATCTGCAATCGATGTCCGTCATAATAGTACTTAAGTTCTTACATACTATATTCACTCCCATATTGCATTCACACTCATACCGTTGTTTTCCAAATCGCGGACATTCTGTAATTAAATGTTCTATGGTTTGTTCTGTACTATCATCGCATGTGCAATATGGGGATGGCAAAATCTTAAATCTAAAAAGATAAGCTTTATTACCACCGTGACCGGTAAACAATTGAGTTACAATATTAGTTATTTTTATACTTTTTAAAATCTTATAAGCAGTTATAACATTTGGGAAGAAAGTTCTTATGGTTCCACTGGTTGCTGCCTCTTCATATTTGATTTGCCATCTTAGCAGAGTGCTGCTCCTGGTGAGGTGCTTGGCGTAAGACAATGGGAATAAGTCATAAATTGCCCTCTGTTTTTTGCTAGTAGCGGCATATTTAGCCAGCTCATCTGCTCTCTCATTACCTACTAAGCCACAATGAGCTTTTATCCAGTATATCTGGACTTTTCCCTCTTTATTTTCGATAGTATTGAGCTTCGATGAAATTTCAGCTGCAATAGGATTAAGTGACGTAGAATTACAAAGAGTTATTACTGCCGATCTAGAGTCACTAAGGATGTTGGCTTTAAGGTTTTTCTTTTCTAACATATATGTAACTGCCTTCAAAATTGCAATTAGCTCGGCTTGGTATACGCTGCAGTAGCTTTCGAGCCTACAGGTGATGGTTTTGGTTTCCGTTCCATTTTGCCATACTGAAACAGCCGCACCTACCTTATTGTCTATTTTACTGCCGTCTGTATAAAGCTTTGGCCAGTCATTGTCAATTTGATCGATGTCTTCTTGGCAGGTTATTAGCTTGTACTCCCTCTTGGTTCTTAGTGAGGGGTGTGGTAAGTGGAAAGGACTGATTCTCATTTCCAATTGTCTCCCAGGGAGTGACTCAATGGGCTTGCCTCTTTTGATTTCGTACAATTCGGCGTTTTCCTTGGCTCGTAGCGCTAGAGGTATAATCTGAGCTAGTAGCGCACTGGAAACAAGGGAAATGGTTTTATGGCCTTTGCAAATACGAATGCTAAACATTCGTGTAAGCCTATTGAGCATTCGGCTTATGTATTTTTTATTTGTGGCTTCTGCCCAGCAGCTCGCAGCATACAAAATAGTTGGTTCAACTACAGCCTGGTAGATGGTTCTTACTATGTCCGAGTTGAGACCCCATTGCGCTCTTGCTGCTCTTGATACCATTTTGTAGAGTCGAACTGCTTTACTGCAAACATAATCTAAATGTGGCTTAAAGTTAAAGTTTTTATCAATAATTAATCCTAAAATTTTGATTTGATCTATATACGTTAAGGTTACACCATCCATTAGCAGTTTGGGACAATGGAATTTATGCTTTTTGGTAATTATTGTACTTTGAGTCTTATGTGGGGCAAATTTAAGCTTGTGTCTTTGTCCCCA
This sequence comes from Parnassius apollo, assembly GCA_907164705.1. Taxonomy (NCBI): domain Eukaryota; kingdom Metazoa; phylum Arthropoda; class Insecta; order Lepidoptera; family Papilionidae; genus Parnassius; species Parnassius apollo. Next base: position 38,109 of record CAJQZP010000358.1, on the reverse strand, counting down.
CTCTACTATTGTTTTAAGTGTATCATTAACATCCTTTTCAAGTTTTTGGCCATCTTTGTTCGAGGCTATTATTAATATGTCGTCCGCAAAGGCTTGAACGTGAGCTCCCGCGTTTTCCGTTGCCTGTAATAGGGGATCAAGTTGGATATTCCACAGCATGGGACCGCAAGTTGATCCTTGAATACATCCTTTATTGGTTTTTATAGTGATCTTTTCGTTTGCGTAACTTAAGTTTATTTCACGATCTGATAAGTAGCTAATTATGAGTCTTAACACCATAGGTTCAACCTGTTTGTTTTTAAGTTCAGTGATAATAGCAGGCCACCATGCATTATCGAATGCGCCCTCAATATCTAATGACACTATTATGACTATTTCTTTCTTCTTAAGTCCATTCTTAATTAGTGTAATAGTATCATATAGCGCATCCTCCGTGCTTCTCTGTGGAGTGAATCCATATTGTCTCTGGTTCAATTTTTCGTCTTTTCCTAACTGCCACTGGATTCTATTCGTAAAAAGTTTTTCCAGTATTTTACCCAGTACTGGTAGCAAGCCAATGGGTCTGTATGCCTTTGGATTGGTATAATCTTCTTTACTGGGTTTTGGGATTACTTTAATAGTTGCCTTTTTCCAATCTTTGGGGAAATATCCCAGTTCGAGGCACTTATTGTAGAGTAGTTCCAGCACTTCTGGGTTACTATTATAAGCTGTTTGGCATATATCGGATGTCAGGCCATCCTCACCCGGGGCTTTTTTAGGACTCATGTTGCTTAGTATTTGATCTATTTCAGTTCTAGCGAATGGTGTCTTAACTTCTAATGCTTTGTTTTCGAGTTGTGCTATAAGTTCATTTGTTTTTGTTCTTATGTCATCCTGTTCCTTAGTATCGGTGTTTGGATTATCTTTGGGGTAAAAGGTTTCAGCTAGAAGTGTTGCTGACCCTTTTTCTGAAAGGATTGTCCCATTTTGGTCTTTGAGCAGTTTGTCTCCCTCCACATTAGAACAGACCTTCAATATCCGATATGTGCGTTGCCACACGTTTTCTTTCTGCTCGTTCGTGCATAGTTCTTTCCAGCTTTTGGTTGTGGCGTCTTCTATACTTTCCTTATATTGTTTTCGTGCTTCGAGATATTGTTCTATGACCCAGTTCTTTCTTGTAGGGTGTGCATTCCTTATTCTTCTTCGTAATCTGATCATGATCTCCTTTTTTTCTTTAATTTCGGTGTTCCACCATTTAGCGGCTTTTGGTAACTGTTTTCGTTCTATTTTCGGAATCGTCTCATCGCATGCCTTTGTTATGCATTCTGTATATGTTTTTACGAATTCATCAATCTCCTGTGTCGTCCTAATAACTCCTATTCTTTCTTTGGTTAGGCCGTTGTTGTCTAGTGCCCTCTTGAGTTCAACGTTGAAATGGCTCCAGTTTGCTTTCCTTGTGTTGTATTTCCTGGTGCTGTTGATTTTTGACTCAATAAATGAAGTTGTCGTACTAAATTTGAAAAGAATTGGCTTATGATTAGATAAAGTACAAAAGGAATCGTCAACTCTCCAATTCTCAATCTTATGCAATAGTGATGTTGTACAGGCGGTAATGTCTATAATGCTGGAGCAGATGGTGTCTCTTCTGTATGCACTAAAAGTAGGCTTTTTTCCCGTATTAACTACCTCCAAGTTAAGTTCAGCTAATGTTTCCATAACCTGTGTTCCTCTGTTGTCATCTGCTTTGCAGCCCCACCAGATGCTACTGGCATTTGCATCGCCACCGATGATAATATCTTCTGTCTGCATTGCTTTCACAAAATTCTTAATCGTTATTAAGTCTTCTTCAATTACGCCTTTTTCATGCAAGTAGATGCTGATGAAGCCAATGTTAAGATTACCTATTTTTAGTACTATACCTACGATGTCTTCGGTTAGTATGTTTGGGTTAATGGTGAAGTTAATGTTAGGGTCTAAGACAACTATTGCAGATCTCACTGGCTTATTGATGTCATTACTAACTTTTTGGATTACACGGTATTGCGGGCCCACAGTTAAGTGTGCCTTTGCCCCAACATAAGGTTCCTGCATCAATATGATGGAAAAGCCTTGTGTGGTTGCAGCCCGTAAGCACTCAAGTGTTGCCGCGCGGCCTCGATCAAGGTTGTATTGTGCCACTTTAACAATTTTTTTGCTATCGAGATTACCTGGTGTTCCTGTTTCATTAGTTTGGTAAACCAAGTCTTAACAGTATGACACAGAGCTCCTTGATATATTGTCCCATTTTTGCCACTCTGGACACTCGGGGCTATATGCGGGATGGGTAGCATTTTCTTTACCCGATCTGTTGCAATTATTGCAGGATGGAGCCACGTTTCTGTTCGAGCATGTCCTTGTATCATGGCTTCCAGAGCAGTACCCGCAGATTAGGTCATTTGTGCAATCTTTCGCTCTATGATTGAATTTCAGGCACTTGTAGCACTGTATAAGAGGAGACTGATCAAAGCAGGGGATTACCTGAAAACCTATACGCAATTTCTGGTCCTTTAGTCGAATCCACATTTGCGGCGTGACTTCCAGAATAACATTGATTAGGTCTCGTGTCCTGCCTTTAGTTCTGCGAAGAACTTTAGCGAATTTTTGTTCATCGTCTAAGTCTGTAATTAATTTTGAGTTTTGACTAAGAATTGCTTTTACTAGCTTATCGTCATTAAGCTCATTAGTGATACCTATTAGGCGTAACTGAGGATGTTTTACAGAAGTGGTTGAAACAGTCAGACTGTTGCATGTATCTCTAATCGCTTTTTTTAAGGTTTGCCTATCTAGTTGTGAATCACAGCTGATAATAACTCTTTGATTCCTTATTTTAGTTATTCTGTTCACGCCAACACCAAGTTTAACTGGGTCAACCTCTTTTTTTAACCTGTTTCAGGATCTCGTCGCTCGTGGATCGCGGGTCTATAGATTCCAGGACCATTGCGTATCGAGGCGTTACCGTAGCTTCAGCGTATGTAAGTTTATGCGGTGAAGATGACTTTGTAACTGATGGTTGTGGCGCTGTTTTGTTGTCATGGTCTTCCTTTTTGTTGTAGTCTGTATTCTGTCTATTACTAAAGACTTTTCTTAACTCTTCTATTTTATCCTTAATATCCGTTACGGCCAGCTCGGTACCTAGCCCTGAATTTCCTTGAAATGCCGCATGTGCGGTGGTGCAATCCTTTAGCTCATTTATCTCTGTTAGTAAGGTTTTAACCATATGAGCTATCGGATGCAACGCCGCTTCTAGCTCTTTTCTTTGGTCTATTCCTGTTGGTGGGATGTTTTGAAGGGTCTGTATCATATCTTTGGTTTCAAGAATATGGTTTATTATTTCTCCAAAACGACAATCATCTGGGGCTCTTATTTCTGTTTGGACCGGCAGGTGTGGCGGTTCTTCAGCTTGAAGCTTAGAAAGCTCGTTGATTGACATGGTCAGACCTACAAGCTGGTTAGTCATATCGGCTATCTTTCCGTTGAGGTGCGTAAGATACTCAGTGCAGGTCTTCGTGCACGCAATCGAGCTAGTCCCAGCTAGCGGTGGTTGTGCTTTGGTTGCTAAGCCTCGCACTTCTGCTTGAATTTTGTTAATGGTTTTAAGAGGTTCATCCATTTCGTAATTCAGCCAGCTGCGGATTGCCTCAACACCACTAACCGAACTTTTCACTGCTTCGAATATCTCTTTAATCTTATTGTGATGCAGTGTTTGAATCTCTGCCAGTTGCTTATTGTGCGCTCTTTCTATTCTAACTAATTCCTTAGCTGCTCGACATTTTTCTTGTTCTAGGGCTAGCCGGTGTCGCGAGCGGGAGTCGGAAAGTGACAGCACCGTTTCATATAAGCCTTGAAGAGAGTCGTGCACCTCACTTTTGCACTCTCTCTTCATGTTGCCCGCTTTTTCTAGGGCTTCCTTGCCAGATTGCAGGAAGTCATTGGCGCGTTGTGTAGCTAGGTCCATAGATATTCCCGCTCGTTTATAGGTGGGAGGCAGTATACTCGACCTTCTGCTGTTAGTACTATAGATGCTGTCTCCTTCGGACCAGTCGTCGTCGGTTTCCCGTACCGGCTTGCATTGCCCTAATAAGGCTAGCTCTTTTTCCAAGTCCATTGTAACCGAGCTAGCTTCTGTCACTTCTTCACGCGTTACTGGTTCGGGCTGCTTAGCCTGATCGCCCTCTTCCCCGGTACCCTTGCTTGATTGGGCAGAACTGGCTGTATCAGTGCACGGCTCGGTGACAATATAGTTCTTGCTAGCGAATGCTTCATCTGCAGTTTTTCCAGACGTAGCTGCATTCTGTAATAAGACCTTCTTACGCAGACCACTGGGAGTTGGACTCGCAGCTCTGCTTGTCTTAGAAGACCTTGTTTTAGCTGTGCCAGCGCCAGAGATGGTGGATTTGGTTGACATTTTGGCAGTTTTTTTTTTTTTTTTTTTTGTCGGAGGTCGGGTAAATTGAGTAATCTATAGGTCTTTTAGATACCTTGCCTGATGCCCAGTTATTTGAGCCCTAGCACGGGTGGTCTAGATTTTGTATGTTCTGAGCAATTTACGGTTGAAATTTTCCAATATGGCCTATTCAATAACTCTTTTCGTTGCCAAAGCGGTACCTATTAAACAGTTAACTCGAGACTAGAATCAAACTGTGGTGAATAATATAGAGAGCGTATTTTTTGGACTAGTGGGCCTCCTAAATATTTTCGTCCACTGACCAAACTATCGCTTCACCCAAACCTTCCTGATTGAATTAAGTCCAAACACGACCACTTTTGGCCGGTAACTTCGCGAGAAATTCAAAAAATAAAATTTCCAATATGGCCGACTTGATTATTATTTCCGTTGCCAAGACTGTGTTTATTTATCGAAACGGCTCGAGTTTGGGCTCAATCTGTAGGGAATAATATACAGAATGTGTTTATGGGCTAATGGCCACCTAAATTTTTTCCTCACACTGACTATACAATCGCCTTCCTTAGGCTCTCCTGATCAATTTAAGTCCAAACACGGCCACTTTTGGCCAGTAACTTCGCAAGAAATTCGAAAAATAAAATTTCCAATATGGCCGACTTGATTATTATTTCCGTTGCCAAGGAGGTGTTTATTAATCGAAACGGCTCGAGTTTGGGCTCAATCTGTAGGGAATAATATAGAGAATGTGTTTATGGGCTAATGGCCACCTAAATTTTTTGCCTCACGCTGACTATATAACCGCTTTATTTAAGCTCTCCTGATAAATTTAAGTCCACACACGACCAATTTCGGCCAATAACTTCACGAGGAATTCAAAAAATGAACTTTCCAATATGGCGGCCAGTTAGTTTAAATTTATCTAACTTTGGAATTATAACAGATAATATAGTCGAGTTTGGGCTCTACGGATAGCTCACAATGAGCGGATTATGAAGATTTGATGATATTTGGAGAATTATTATTTATTTGTAATAAATAACGAAAAAACAAAAAAGAAACACAAAAAATTGCGTAATTATGAAACTAGATAAGCAAATGAAACTCTAAAAACGGAAATCTATATTAAAATTGTGTATCTAATTTAAGGTAAATGCAGAAGTAGCCGCAGAGGTCTGGAAGTAGGTCCTCGTGGAAGGACTTTTTCGTTAAAAAATCCATAAAATTTAAACGCTACAGTAGAAAAATCTCATTTTCGGCGAAGACTTTCCTGGCTAAAACGCCCACAATAAAATGAAATAAAAAGTATAGGTCGTCGCTGAAAATCACGAAATATTCGATCTAGAATTTTTTCATTGTAAACAAAAACTGTTTAAACGTTAATAACTTCGTGGTTTCAACTCCGATTTTCATGAAAAAAGTTTAGGTGTGTTGCGCAAGACGTGCCCTATCCAAAAGCGTGCCACAAAATAAGCACAGGCGTATAGAAAAAAATTTTACGCCACGTGGTTTTTTAGGAAAAGTGTAATAATTCAATGGTTCTTGGGCGCAAAAATCTGAAATAAACGGGGATATATAGACCCTAATAAGACCTACAAGATGACATAAAAAACCATATAGGTTACTGATCTTAATAAGGCAGCGTAAGCAAAAAGTATTATAAAAATATTACCTTTTGCAATTTTTAGGTTATCCCTGAGAGAAAACTTCAGCAAAAACGACCCAAATCTTCAAAAACCACTGAACCAACACTACCACAGGATAGCACAGCACAAAACACACATTCACAGAAAATTTCAAGAAAATCGGGGAACTTTGACTATTTTTAAGGATTTTAAAGCACAGGAGCGGTTCGAAAACGTGGCGTACGCGTCGGCGGGCGGGACGGAACGGCGGGTTAGGTTGGGTTGGGTTAGGTTAGGTTAGGTTAGGTTAGGTTAGGTTAGGTTAGGTTAGGTTAGGTTAGGTTAGGTTAGGTTGGGTTAGGTTAGGTTAGGTTAGGTTAGGTTAGGTTAGGTTAGGTTAGGTTAGGTTAGGTTAGGTTAGGTTAGGTTAGGTTAGGTTAGGTTAGGTTAGGTTAGGTTAGGTTAGGTTAGGTTAGGTTAGGTTAGGTTAGGTTAGGTTAGGTTAGGTTAGGTTAGGTTAGGTTAGGTTAGGTTAGGTTAGGTTAGGTTAGGTTAGGTTAGGTTAGGTTAGGTTAGGTTAGGTTAGGTTAGGTTAGGTTAGGTTAGGTTAGGTTAGGTTAGGTTAGGTTAGGTTAGGTTAGGTTAGGTTAGGTTAGGTTGAGGTTAGGTTAGGTTAGGTTAGGTTAGGTTAGGTTAGGTTAGGTTAGGTTAGGTTAGGTTAGGTTAGGTTAGGTTAGGTTTTTTTTTTTTTTTTTTTTTTTTTTTTTTAATCGCTTTTCCCCCGATCATGGGATCATCGGGTCCTTGTTAATCTAAATTTCTCATACATTCCAGTTCTCGCATTTATTCACACTTTCAGGCCGCATACTTATTCTTTCTTTTATCCATCCACGCTCATTCTTTGCCGGGTGGGACTCCCGCTATTCTATGCCTAATTATTTATTTTTCTTTGGGAAAATAAAATTTCGTACATATTTTTATTTCTGTTTTGTCTTCGATAGTATTTACATTTTCTATATACTATCAATCACTACACTACATGCTACATGCTTATTTTTATTTAACTTATAAACTTACTTGCTTACATATTTATTGACTTACACTATTATACTTATACTTATTTCTTAATTTCTACAATTTCTGTTTCTTAATTCTATTTTAACATGTATAAGTCTAACATCTATATATACCTAATATTTTCTATCATCTTATTTCTACCATTTTCATTCTTATATTTATTATCTGTATAATAGTAAAAACTTATATCTATTTATTTTAAACATTTTTAAATTAGCAATTTAAAGGTCTTAATATTTATGCACATATCAGGATTTGTGAATTCTGTCATGTGTCTACTTTTATACATCCTTCTATCTGTTTGTCACGCTTTCCTAGGCAATATAGTATATATACAAATTTTATATATATATATTTTCCTCTTCTTTTACTAGTTTTTATTTCATTCTGTTCTTTTGTGTTGTGTTAGTGTTGTGATTCATGTAAGTGTTACTGTGCTGATATAATCGTGTATATTCAATATACATTCTGTATATCAGTTTGTGTTCGTTGTCTTGTTTTTCCCTGTTTGTGTGTGTCGTGTCTGTGTTCCTGTGTGCTTTGTGGCTGTCTGTTTGTAGTGTTTTTTGTCATAAACCGTTCAAGCATAGGCCGTATTTGCACGGGCCAGGAAGTCCCATTTTCTTCGCACCGGACATTCAGTACTAAATGCATTATGGTCGGTCCTCCGCAACCCAGAGTGTGAGCAGTTGCAGCACTGTGGTTCACTACCTGCGATAAAATCTGCGCATTTTTCGCGCAGATGCGGTCCTCCACAGTGACTACATCTGTCCACACTCTCGGTGCAAAATTTCCGACCATGTCCGTATCCAAGGCATTTCGTGCATTGGATGAGCGGCGATTGGTCCTCGACTCTGACCCTTTGTAGGTCTAGATAGAGGGCTCCAGCCTCCGTCATCCTCTGCCAAACATTAGGCTTTACTTGTAAAATGACGTGAACGGTTTTCGGGTTCCTTGTCCTCTTTTTAAATTTTATTGTCATTTCTAAGTCTTCTTCCGTTAGGCCAATGAAAACGTCTTTGTTCTGGGCGTGTAGCGCCTTAATTATGTTTTCTTCTTCATTGTCCAAATAAACATCTTTTAATATAACTAAAGGGTCCTTATTTTTTATTGGCGCTACTTTTAGTCCCTCGCCGCGACTTTCTATTATCTTTTGGACTTTCGTCCTCTCCTCTTCGGTGTCGCACCCCAGTATGATTTTTTGGTTCCTGGCTTTGCGAACCTTGTTGATTTTAAGGCCAGTACCTCTGGCGTCAACCGCTTTCTTCACCCTGGCGAGCACCTCGTCAGCGGTCTCCAGACCACCTTCGAGGGTGACCGCCATTGAGTGAAGTGCAGGGCGGTGGACCGGTTTGGCTGCTGCGACGCTGGCGTACGACTTAGGGACTGGTGCTGCGTTTATTTCGCATACCAGCCCTTTTGTGGCCTCCAGAATTTCCTTTTTGGCAGTACTGACATCATCGGCAATACCACCGATCAGATCTTTGATCAGGGCGTGCGTTCGACTCTCGACCACTTCGGTCGTTTCGTCTATAGCAGCCCTGGTTTCATCGATCCTATCGGTGATCTTGTCGATCATGTCAGAGCCTCGGTCGTCGTTGTTATTGTGGAGTGCCTCTATGTCTGCCTTCAGACTTCGCTCCATCTCTTTTATACGCTCTGTCAGCGTCGCTTCCACCTCTCCCAGTTTTTCTATGATGGTGTCTTGCCCTTCGGAAGCCAAGGTTTTTGATGGTGATACCATTTTAGGGGCGTCTGCTTCGAGGCATTGAATGCGTCTACTAAGCTCGAAGATAGCTCTTATCCCCTTATCAGACTGCACCTCCAGGAAATGTTTAATATCCTTCCTCATCTGAGGATATTCCTGAACCTTTGAGGGTATATCCTCAAAGGTTTTCATCATCTCCTGGAGGAGCTGATCGCTCGACAATGCAGCGTAATTGTGTTTTTGTTTTTTATAGATGTCCATGTTGTCGAGCGATCTTCTCTTGGCTTCCGGCCTTTTAATAAAAGTTCTTGCAGCGTCCTGTACTGCTGCAGTTGTGGTGGCAGGGCTGGGGGTGGTGGGCTTCTTGGCAGCGCCAGAGGTAGTGGGTGTGCGATACATTGTTCTGTGTGGATGTGTATGAGTAGTATATAGTGTAAGTTGTGTAAGGATCGGGGAACGTTGTCCTTATGTAACCCTGTAAAGGGGGGTCGGTGTGATGTTTGTTAGACCCTGTAAAGGGGGGTCTGTGTCAGCTATGAACTAAAAACTAGTCGAAAAATAAAATAAGGTAGAGTCCAGCTCTACCAGCTCTCCTTATGACTCTATGTAGAGTCTCTTTGTAAGTGGTGTTAGTAGGCAGATAACAAGAGAGCAATAAAATCAAAAATAAAATAAAATTATTTAAACAATACTTGACTCTACCAGTCAAGAGTCCGGCTCTACAAAATTTGGCTCTATCAAGAGTCCGGCTCTATTAAGAGTCCGGCTCTATCGAGAGTCCGGCTCTATCAAGAGTTCAGCTCTACAAGAGTCTGGCTCTATCAAGAGTCCGACTCTCTCGAGGGCCCGGCTCTATCAAGAGTCCGGCTCTATCGAGTTTTTACCTAATGTACACCACCAATTAGAAGTTAAATTCTATAACTTAAATTAAAAAGTTTTAAAAACAAAATTATAAAATGAAATATAAAAATAAAATATAAAAGAAAAAAAAAATATATATAAAATGTCTCTATGTACAGTCTATATACATACAGATTGGACGTCTACAAATTTAAGTATTTATACACAAACCCCCGTTCGACTAGTCCCACCGGTTTTTGTAATATAATTTAGTGTTTGATGTTTTTCATCCCCCCAGAGACAGTTTGGGTCCAAGGTCTCCAAGTCCAGAGGTCAACTTAGGGGTAGGGGGATGAAACTTGGTCAAAATGATCCGGTGGGGTCCGAAGACTATCCGTTAACTGGATAGTGTGGGGGGGGTGACGGGGGGGGGACCCCGAAAAAAATGTCAAAATTGAGCTAGGAGGCTCCGTTTTCCTGTAAACTGAAAACACAGTTACCGTGCAGTTTTCAGAACCTCCCAGCTCTTACAAATAAATTCCTATCTCTGAAAGCACTGCCTCAAAAATTCCGAAAAAAATAGTGCAGATAGCTAGGTAAATTGACTATCCTACACTTAATTTGGAAAATTTTTTGTTATAAAATTTTTTTAAGTTTTTTAATTTTGAAAATCGAATTACAATTACCAATAACCGCAAAAAGCGTCTAATTCGAAAAATATGAAATGAAAAATTTTGAAAAAATTTGGGAAGCTAAGATTAAATATGCCTTATTTTATGGAATTTTTTCAGAATTTTCAGCAGCACTTTCAGGACAACACGTGTTTACACTTAATAATAAAAAATTTCTTACTTGTCTAATTGCACTCCAAAAATTTAAGTTTTTGGTGTCCTTTGTTAGGTCCTGGGTTGTTTACACAGATGAGCACAAAAAACACATAGGTCGTCACTGAAATTTCAGAGAAATTCACTTGTGAAATTTCTGCTGAAAAATTTTTTCTTCACTGTGTAATAACTTCAGTGTTTCTTGCCCGATTTTGACAATCGACACGTCAAACGTTTTGCCTTGATGTCCTCTTCGATATGCCGATGTCAAAATCAGCCGCACGACCTCCTATCTAAAAGCACGTGGCCACGTGGTTTTAGTTCTTCCCCAATATTTCGGTGCGCAAGCGCCGGAAAATTTTTCTATTTAGCTTAATCTCTTAAGCTTGTCAAGGCGCTTCTTATCACACTTCAAAATCCATAGGTCTTCGATCTAGATCGAGCAGCGTTTCACCATACATGTTTTGGAGGTTATAAAATCCGGTTTTTTGGTGATAACTTTTAAACTATAAAACTTTAACCACTTTTTTTATTATATCACTAACTTCGTCTCGACGAGACGCGTCTAACGATGTATAAAACTTTAAAATTTAAACACTTTGACCCGACACTTTAGATTTTTAAGCGCGGAGCGATATAAAATTGCTGCGTACGGCACGGCGTTTGGAGTGCAACTGGGTTAGATTAGGTTAGGTTAGGTTAGGTTAGGTTAGGTTAGGTTAGGTTAGGTTAGGTTAGGTTAGGTTAGGTTAGGTTAGGTTAGGTTAGGTTAGGTTAGGTTAGGTTAGGTTAGGTTAGGTTAGGTTAGGTTAGGTTAGGTTAGGTTAGGTTAGGTTAGGTTAGGTTAGGTTAGGTTAGGTTAGGTTTTTTTTTTTTTTTTTTTTTTTTTTTTATGTATGCTTTGCTGCTTCCCTCTGACATGGGGGTCAGAGACATTGTCAGCTCGACACGGACTTTGAATTCTTATTTTTATTGTTTTTGTCCTTGATATTATAATGGGTGTAGAGGACTCCGGGTTTTCATTCGGGAGTCCTACTACTCTTACTCTAATGCATACAATGTTACACTTAATTTCAAAGTTTTTTCTTTTTACATCTTTTGTCACTTTAATCTCAATTTAATTGTTATTAATTTTAATCACATTTTATTCGGTGCATTCTCTCTGTCTATACGAGGTATAGGCACAAGGAAGCACCGATGTTATATGCAAGGCTTTTCTTACATCACTAATGAAAGTACCTAACATAATTATTAATTGTTTTATAGAATTAGTTCCAATTTAATATTTCCAATAATCTAATTTCTTTCAATACAGTGCTTATATTTAACCATTTATGTTTTGACCTTGATTCCTTTTTATGACTCTCTTAGCAATACCCTCACAATATCCTATAAATTTTTTTCCTTGTATTTTTCTGCATCAACAATAGCCAAAGGTTGCCGATTTCCAGTTTAACACCAAATGCTGTTTCAAACTCCTGTCTCTCTTTACCATAAATGGGACACTTGAGAATTACATGCAGCACTGTTTCCTCAACTCCTGGTTCACAGATACATGATGAGTTCTCCTTACACTTGAATCGGTTAGGTTAGGTTAGGTTAGGTTAGGTTAGGTTAGGTTAGGTTAGGTTAGGTTAGGTTAGGTTAGGTTAGGTTAGGTTAGGTTAGGTTAGGTTAGGTTAGGTTAGGTTAGGTTAGGTTAGGTTAGGTTAGGTTAGGTTAGGTTAGGTTAGGTTTTTTTTTTTTTTTTTTTTTTTTTTTTTTTTTTCCAATAAGTTTACTCTACAGACTCGAAGTCCGTACCTTTTTTTGCTTTACTTTATTTTATTAACTTTTAAAATACTGTTATAAATGTACTCCTTACACTACTTACATTTCTTAAATATTTAAGCCTAAGCAGTAAGTTAACATATATATGTTTATATATATTTTATTTATTTTTTTTTTATTTTTTTTTTTATTTCTATTGTCTTACATTCTTAAGATCTACAAACTGATATGCTTACATGCGACATGCACTTACACGCTATATTTTTTTTTTTTTACACTTTTTTGTGTATTATTATTATTTTTATTTTTTTTTTATTTATGTCTATTGTCTTACATTCTTAAGATCTACAAACTGATATGCTTACATGCGACATGCACTTACACGCAATATTTTTTTTTTGAATTTTTTCTTTTTTTTTGTTAATTAAACATAATAATTGTCGACCCACTTTGTGTTTTATATATATTTTTTTTCCTCTTTTTTTTTTTTTTTTTTTTTTTTTTTTTTTTTTTTTTTTTTTCCTCATGTAGTTATCAACATAATCTACATACTTAATGTATATGGCCTTACATGCTATGTTAATTTATTATATTACCAGATTTTCCTTTTTTTTTTTTTTTTCCCTTTTCCTTGTACTTAATGTCGTGGAGAGTGCTCCATCTTTAACTCTTTGTGATATCTGTTGACACAATAGCTTCGTCTCTGTTTCTAATTGCCATTTTCAGATTATATTCTTTGATTCTTTTCGTTGTCGCAGCCATTGCGCTCTCAATCAGCCTCCCAGTTACATCGTCGCAAACGTCCGTGTAATAAACACAGCTTTCTGTGTGCCTGGACACTGCCACTACTGCGTGTTGGACGCTGTCATAAATTTTGAGCTTCTCTGTTGTGGTTAGGTTAGGTTAGGTTAGGTTAGGTTAGGTTAGGTTAGGTTAGGTTAGGTTAGGTTAGGTTAGGTTAGGTTAGGTTTTTTTTTTTTTTTTTTTTTTTTTTTTCTGTTCTACTGCTGCTATACATGCAGCACCCTTGGTTACTTTTTTTTACCTGTTCATTTAACCTCTTTTTTTTTTTTTTTTTTTTTTTTTTTTTTTTACTATCTTATTGCTACTTTACAAAGATTACTATAAGCTTGTGTCTTACAAAATTTGTTTATACTATTTCGAATGCTTACAAAGATACATTTACCTGTTTCACTATAAATACTAAATTTTCTTATCAATATTACAAACTTATTTTCGCAAAATATTTTTGTTATTATTTTCCTGTGCTATCAATTATTCGTTTTTTTTTTAGTCTTATCACAAATTTACTTTAAGCTACTTTTGCGTTAAATTCCGTTACAAACAACCTTTTTTTTTTGCAGTTATTTACAGTTATTTCTAACTTTATACATATAATAATTACTAAATAAACTTGTTGTTATATTATTATTTTACTTTTTTTTATATATATATATATATACTTACAAAGATAATTATAATATAAAGTTACTATTATACTATCATAGTTACCTTGTACAATTTTAATGCAATTGTCCATTGCTTTAATTTTATATACTTTTAACTTATAAAACTATGCTATTTTGGACCCATTTTCTTTTCCTGCGGTACGAACGACTATTTCTGCATATTTTAGGAAATGGGTCCGACAGTCATCGTTGTTAATAACGTATTTTAGGGTAGTATCATTTATTGCAATTCCCATCTTCTGCTCGCATTCCAATCTTTTCAAAGCGAATCTCGGGCAATCTATTAACAGATGTAAAATTGTTTCGTCTATTTCACTGCTGCATGCACAAGATGGGGACTGCGTTAATTTGTATTTGAATAAATACGCCTTAAAACCTCCATGACCTGTTAACAATTGCGTCTTAACGTTATCTAATTTAATATTTTTAAGTGTACTGTGTGCTTGTCTTATGTCCGGAAAGAATATCTTCGTGACTGCTCCTGTTGTAGCTTCATTGTATCGTTGTTGCCACCTCATGCAGGTAGAGTCCCTGATGAGTCGCTTCGCGAAGGACAGGGGGCACTTATCATAAGCTGCAGCTTGTTTGTTTGACAGTGCTGCCTTATTTGCAAGTTCATCAGCTCTTTCGTTGCCGGGTATACCAATATGCGCTTTGACCCAGTACAACTCAACGTCACCGTCTTTATTTTTTAATTCTCTTAAGCGTTCTCGTATTTCAACTGCAAGAGGCTGGAGAGATGAGCTGTCAGTTAGGCACTCTAAAGCTGATTGTGAGTCACTTAGTATTATTGCTTTCTTTAATTTACTGATCTTGCACATCATGTTAAGTGCTTTAAGAATCGCGGTAAGTTCAGCCTGATAGACACTGCAGTAACTTTCTAACCTAAATGTTGATTTGAGTATTTCTTTCCCCTCTCTCCACACACTGACAGCGCCACCTACTTTGTCTTCTAACTTACTGCCGTCCGTGTATATTCTCGGCTTAAGGCCGTCGATTGCGTTTTCTTCTTCTTGTGTAACTAACATCTTGAAAGATACACGGTACCTTTCAGCGGGATGGGGTAAACAGAATGGGCTTACTGGTTTTTCTATGGTTCTCCCTGGTAGTTGTGTTAGTGGCTTTCCTCGCTTGATTTCATAGAGTGAAAGGTGTTCCAATGCTCTTAAGTCAAGAGGGATGATTCCTGATAGTAACACGCTAGACGTGAATGAGATTGTCCTGTGGCCCTTGCAGATCTTAACTGCAAACATTCTTGTAATACGTTCTAATCTTTTCCTCATGTATTCTTTTTTCGCTACCGTGGCCCATACACTTGCCGCATAAAGAATAGTTGGCTCCACTACAGCTACATATATTATTTTCACTATATCTGAGTTAAGACCCCAGTTGGCTCGTGCTGTTCTCGAAATGGTTTTATAGATATTTAGTGCTTTTCTGAGAACTTCATCTAAATGTTCTACAAAATTTAGATTTCTGTCAAAAGTAACACCAAGTACTTTCAGACTCGAAGATGGTTTGATAATAACATTATTCATTTTAATTGTAGGAATTTCATAGGATAGCTTTTTTTGTGATTACTATTGCTTGAGTTTTATGTGGTGCGAATTTCAATTTGTATTTTTCCCCCCATGCCACTATTTGTTCTAAAGCCGGGTTTAGTTTTTCTTCTATTGCATTAGCTGAATATCCTTTTGCAATAACAAGTATGTCATCCGCATAAGCCTGTATACGGACATTTAATTTTGAAATTGATTCGAGAAGGGGATCTAAAAGTATGTTCCAGAGGATAGGTCCACAGGTAGACCCTTGTATACAGCCTTTGGTGGTTGATTTTGTGACTTCTGCTCCTGCATACTTTAGTAAAATACTTCTAGATGACAGGTAACTAGTGACTAACCTGAAAATCTCTGGACTAACCCTTTTCTTTTTCATTTCTGTGATTATTTGAGGCCACCAAGCATTATCAAATGCCCCTTCAATGTCGAGAGATACCACTACAACGATCATTTTTTCTTTGATGCCCTGTCTTATCACCGTCATTGTATCATATAAAGCGTCTTCTGTGCTGCGCTGTGGCATGAATCCGTATTGCAAACTGTTGAGTTTATCTTCACTTCCTAACTGCCATAGAAGTCTCCCTACAAATAATTTTTCTAAAATCTTCCCAAATACCGGTAGTAGTCCAATAGGTCGGTATGATTTAGGTATTGAATAATCATCTTTCCCAGGCTTTGGAATGACTTTTATTACAGCCTTTTTCCAGATCTCGGGGAAGTGCCCTAATTCTAGACACTTGTTGAAAATTGCCCTCAGCGTTGACGGTGAAGTTTTGTAAGCCTCATAGCAGATGTCTGATGTTATACCATCTTCTCCTGGTGCCTTTTTGGGGCTTATTCTTTGTAGTACCATTTCTATTTCTTCTTCGGTGAATTTCGGAAAATTAATAGAGTCATATCTTAGATCTTTAATAATTGCATTCGATTCATCACGAACTTTTCCTTGTTCTTCGGTGTCCTTATTTACTTCATCTTCAGGGTAGAATACTTTAGCTAGTAACTTAGCTGAATCATCAGGATTGAGAGTTTTTTTCTCCTAAACGCAAAAGTTTGTCTTCGTTTGTTGTTGTGCATTTCCTAATAATTCTGTAAATGCTCTGCCATATTGTCTCTTTTTCCTGGTTTGTACATAGCTCCTTCCAGCTCGCAGTAATTGTAGACATTATGTTACTCACATATTTTTCTTTGGCTGCTGTAAATTCTTGGATAAGGAAGGGTTTACGCCTTGCGTTTGCAAATCTTATTCTTCTTCTTAATCTTATTAAATCTCGTCGTTCAGCTCCTAACTCCTTAGTCCACCAGGGAGTGCAGGTTGTATTAATTTTTTTAGAGATAGGTGGTATTGCCCTTTTACTGGCAATGCTGACTTGTTTAATGTATTTCTCTAAAATGTCTTCCAAATCATTTGTTGTTTTTATCAGATTAACTTTTATTTCTGTAATATTATCATTTTTTAACCCTTCTTTAAAAACATCTCTAAAAATTGACCAATTTGCCTTAGCGGTGTTAAATAGACGTGTAGACTTTCTGGAGGAATTTTTTTGTTTATTTATGATAATTTTTATTTGGAATTGAATTGCTCGATGGTCAGAAAGTGTAACGAAGTCTGGATCTACTCTCCATTTCTCTACCTTGTGTAGTAACGCAGATGTACAAGCGGTTACGTCCACCAGACTGCTATAGAGTTTTCCAGCTCGATACTGATAGAATGTAGGGTCATTTCCTTGGTTTAGTATGTTCATGTCCATCTCAGCTATCATTTCCGATAAGTGTAATCCCCTCCTGTCTTCCTCTCTGCTACCCCACCAAGGACTCTTTGCATTAAAGTCCCCTGCCAAGATGATGTCCTCGGTGTCCATGTTCTGTGCAATTTTCACAATGTTTCTGATATCTTCATCTAGGTCCCCATTTTTTTCCAAGTACACATTAATTACTCCTAAACTACGGTTTCCTACTTTAATTATAAAGCCTACTATATTTTCACTTATGTATTCTGGATTTTCTATAATTAAGTACGTGGGATCAACAACGATGACTGCCGATTTAACCGGTTTATCAATTATGTTAGTCAATTTTTGTATAACGCGGCGATTACAAGTAACATGCCCTTTTGAACCGATATATGGTTCTTGCAGTAAGAGAAGTGTAATTCTTTGGTTGACGGCCATTTGTAAAGATTCTTTATATGCCGCCATTCCTCGCCCAAGATTAATTTGCACGATTTTTACAGTTTGCGTGTCTTCTGGCATTTTGTTTATAATGTTTGTGCTGATCTGTGTCTGTTCGATGTCATTTGTCTGATCTACTTTAGCAGTATGCAACTAAGGATCTCGCTATTCGGTCCCATTTTTGCCATACTAAGCATTCAGCACTGTATGCTGCGTGACTATGGTCCCCCTTGACTTTATTTTTAATGCAGTTCGCACATGAAGGTGCTCCATTATTTCGTGGACATTGCCTGCTGTCATGTTCGCCTGCGCAATAACCACAGGTTGATTTATCAGCTGCACACTCGCTTGCTCTATGTCCAAAGCCCATGCATCGATAGCACTGGACTATAGGTGACTGATCTATAGCTGGGACTATTTGGTAGCCAACATGCACCTTTTGGTCTTTAATGGCCTTCCAGACGCAAGGGCTTACTTCGATAACTATGTTATTAACTGCTTCTGTACGACCTTTTATTCGTCTTAGGACCTTAATCTTAATATCATCTTTTGCTATATCTTTGAATAGCTTCACGTTCTGCTTTACGAGTGCTTCCTCTATTTTCTTATTATTGAGATCATTCGATATTCCTATTAACTTTATAAGTGGGTTTTTAGTAGATGATTTTGACACTGTGAGCTTTTTATCAGAATTTTTGATCGCACTATGTAACTTACTACGATCCTCTTCTGTATTGCACGTAATGACCACCTTTTGATTTCTGACTCTTCTGACATTATTTACTCCTACTCCTAGTTGCACCACGTCAATATTATCTTTAATGGTACTGACAACATCTTCACTTGTGTGCCTAGGGTCGGAGGATTCGATAAGAAGAGCAAATCGAGGTTTGATGAGAGCTTCGGCATACGATCTTGTTGGACCGACAATTTGCTGCTCTTTGGTCGCATAATTATATTTTTTTTGTCGTTGTCCTTAAGTGGATTGCAGTTGCATATTTGTAGGTTGTCAAGTTTTTCTCTAATCTCTGCTACTGCTAGCTCGGTACCTAGGCTAGAGTTATTTTGAAATGCCCACTGACTTGTTCCATGTTCCTTTAGTTCCTTTATTTCCTCCGTTAATTTTCCTATCTTTTGCGAGATAGGCTCTATGTCGATTGTGAATTTGTCTGTGGATATCTCCTGCCGGGTTGTGTTCTGAATTTGTGCTTTTAATTCCTGCACAATATTCTTCATGTCACATATATCACTATCAATGGAGTCTACTCGAGGGGTTTTTAAGTGACTCAAAGGCCTGAGTGATACATTTCACATCAATTTTCTGGTCTTCCAAATTATTTTTGAGGTGTTCTACTTCGAGACCTAAAGATTTTATGTACTCGAACGTATCCCTGTTTTGGTTCACTATCATCGCAACATCTTCTACAGGAAATATTTGCCGGTCCTCAGAGGGACAGTTAGAAGAGTCTTTTATCGCTCTGATAAGATTTTCATTTATTTCCTGCCGTATCTGATAAATTGTCTTAATAGGATCATCCATCTCATAATTAAGCCATCCCCTTATAGCTTCTGCGGATTTTTGCGTGTCTTTTAAAAGTTCTTGGATATCTTTGAGCTTTTGCATACAGGAGGATTGAATTTCTGCAAGTTGTTTGGTGTGTGCTCTCTCAACTCCAACCAGCTCTTTTGCTGCTCGGGTGCGTTCTTGCTCTAATGCAAGCCGATGTCGGGAGCGTGAGTCTGAGAGTGAGAGCACTGTTTCGTATAGCCCTTGAAGGCAATCATGTACCTCCTGCTTGAACTCCCGCTTCATGTTCCCCGCTTTCTCCAATGCCTCTTTCCCTGAGAGCAAAAATTCGTTAGCCCGCTGTGTTGCAAGATCCATGGAGATGCCAGCGCGCTTATATGAGGGGGGTAAAATACTAGATCTCTTACTGTTATCACTGATGATGCTGTCAACATCTGACCATTCATCGTCAGTGCGTTGTACACGCCTGCAAATTCCTAGCAATTCCAATTCTGCCTCCATGTCTCTTGCAACAGAGCTGTTCTGTTCCGAGGCACTGTCATGTTCCTGTGGATCGTTTGAGGATACGTTCTCTTGCTCTATTGGTTCCTTTGTAATGGCTATAGTATGCGAGTCTGGTGGATTACTACATCCAGGTTCTTCCAACATAGCCCTTTGAGAGTCTTCCATATCCTCAGTTGGTTTTTGCGTAGAGGCTGCGTTCTGTAAAAGCACTTTTTTCCGCAAAGTCGGTGCAGATACCGGGCTTATGCCTCTACCAGATCTAGAGGATTTGGATTTTGCGACTTGCGTACACATCTTGCCCGACTTAGACGACATTTTTTTTTTTTTTTTTTTTTTTTTTTTTTTTTTTTTTTTTTTTTTATCGTATTATAAGATCTGAAGATAGAAGAACTTAGGCTATTGCGTATGTCGAAAACCGCATCGAAATCCGCTCAAAGCTTCCGGAGATACGTCAATTTAAAAATTTCCAATACGGCGACCAAAATGGCGACCAAAATTTAAATTATTGATAACTTGCTCAGTTTTCGCCGCAGAGTCGCGCGGTTTGGGTTGCCACACAAAGCACTCCTTCGACCTTTTATTTTTACCTTAAAGGAGGCTTTACTTCGCGATTTTATATTAAGCGTATTTTCACGCTTAAAGGAAAGTCTATAACAAGGTATTAATTAAGTCCAAAACCGCAACTCACTACGAATCCTAGAACAAAAGTTATTTTGCTTTCAAATATTTCAAAATGGCCGCCGATCAGACCAAAAGACTTTATTTTGGGCGTCCTTTAAGCGATTTGGTCCGTGTTTGGGCTCATTTGAAAGGCCTCGATGTCAGGCCTACGATTTTATAAATATTTTGAGCGTTTAAGCCCCCGTTGAATTAATTTTTAATAAAAATTTTACAATTTTTCACAAAATTTTGATTTTTATGGCCAAATTAAATTCTAAAATTTTACAAAAAATTCCATACGTTATTTAAAGTATCCTTAATTAATATATCTATTTTAATACTTTGTAACACGTTACAAAAAGGAAACACGTGTCCAATTAAATAATTTAAAAAATCATAATTTAAAAAGTACTTGCGAGAAAAATCTAAAAATTTACATATACATTTCTTATACTAATCTTAATACTATTTTATTATAAAAACTAGGGGTCCTCGCTTTAAATTTTAAGAAATTTAATTTTGAAATTTTTGCTAAATTTAAAAGTTCAATATTTCTGCAGCCACTTAACTTTTTTAAGTTTCAAAAACTGCTTCCGGCTCCTCTCCACTCTGGCCTCCTGATTGCGAATCCATGGTTAGGTTAGGTTAGGTTAGGTTAGGTTAGGTTAGGTTAGGTTAGGTTAGGTTAGGTTAGGTTAGGTTAGGTTAGGTTGGGTTAGGTTAGGTTAGGTTAGGTTAGGTTAGGTTAGGTTAGGTTAGGTTAGGTTAGGTTAGGTTAGGTTAGGTTAGGTTAGGTTAGGTTAGGTTAGGTTAGGTTAGGTTAGGTTAGGTTAGGTTAGGTTAGGTTAGGTTAGGTTAGGTTAGGTTAGGTTAGGTTAGGTTAGGTTAGGTTAGGTTAGGTTAGGTTAGGTTAGGTTAGGTTAGGTTAGGTTAGGTTAGGTTAGGTTAGGTTAGGTTAGGTTAGGTTAGGTTAGGTTAGGTTAGGTTAGGTTAGGTTAGGTTAGGTTAGGTTAGGTTAGGTTAGGTTAGGTTAGGTTAGGTTAGGTTAGGTTAGGTTAGGTTAGGTTAGGTTAGGTTAGGTTAGGTTAGGTTAGGTTAGGTTAGGTTAGGTTAGGTTAGGTTAGGTTAGGTTAGGTTAGGTTTTTTTTTTTTTTTTTTTTTTTTTTTTTTTTTTTTTTTATTCTGATTCCCTGACATGTGGAGATCAAGGACTTTTTTCATCGTGGTGTTGCTTTTTTCACCATTTCTAATGTTTTTCTTTTATTTATTATTCTTTTAGTGCTACATTTTTTGTACTATGTATGTATTTTTCTATTTACATAAGTTCTTACTTCTACTTATTTAATGGGACTGTTAACACGATATACTTTTATATAAATATATATATATATGTGTTACAGGGCCCGTTTTCTTATACTATTTATTCTTACTTACTACTTTACTTGCTATGTTCTTACAAAATTTAAGGAACTTATTTCTAATGTGCTTATTTCTAATTATTTCATTGACATTTTCTAACTTTATTTTTACACCTATTTCTATTTCTACATCACTTCTTTCTCTACCATATATTGGGCATTCTACTATAATATGTTCTACGTCTTCTTCTTTTGTTGGATCGCATGGACAAGCTGGGCTCTCCTTACACTTGAATCTATACAAATATTTGGAGAACCCACCATGTCCTGTCATAACTTGAACCATTATTGGATCCAAGTTTATTTTCCGAATTACGTTATAGGCATCGATGGCGTCTGGGAAAAACATTTTTGTTGTGGAGGCCGTTTCTCCTTCTTTATAGCGCCTATTCCATTCATCAAGCGACTCCAGTCGGATTTGTCGCTTGATGTATGAGATAGGACACTTTCCATAATCCGGTTTCTTTTTAATTTTTGTAGCGGCTTCTTTTGCTAGTATGTCTGCTCTCTCGTTTCCCTCCAATCCTGCGTGGGCTTTAACCCAAAATATATTGAGCGTTTTTCCTTTTTTTATTAATGTTTATGATATTTTTTCTGACTTCCACCGCTAGGGGATGGAGGGAAACGTCCTGTACAATTGTTTGGAGAGCAGACATCGAATCGCTGTAAATATTACAAATTGGTGCTGGGTCTTGAAGTGCATATACGCTTGCCTCGTGTATAGCCAGCAACTCTGCCTGGTAGACGGTGCAAAAATTTTCCAATTTCAGTTTTCGGGTACTCGTCTCCGCGGCGTCATTCCAAATGGATAACGCCGCGCCGACTTTCCCCTCTATTTTACTTCCATCTGTAAAGATGCTAAGGGTCTTATTGTCACCTTGTTTGATTTGTGCACCGTCCTCCAGGCATGTAAACTTCAACCCGACCTGATCCGCGGGGTGTGGTGTTTGTGAGTACTTTATTTTGCATTCCACCTCTCGATCACCCACTATTCGCTGGGAGAATCCTTTCTTTATCGTATAAAGCGAGGCTGCTTCCCGGACCCTCATGTCCAGTGGAAGCAACCCAGCGAGCAGTAGGACCGAGTGTAGTGATGCTGTTCTGTAAGATTTAACTATTTTTTGCAGGAATCCCCTCTGCACCATGTCGAGCTGCTTTCTAATTTTATTTTTGTTGGTTGCTGTTACCCACGCACTAGCCGCATACATCACTATTGGTTCCACCACTGCGATGTATGTAGTCCTGATTATTTCGGGGTTTAAGCCCCAATGGATCTTTGCGGCTCTCGACAGTTGACGATACAGGCTCTGTACCCTACAACACACATTCTTGATATGTGTGTTGAAGGCAAGCCTGTCGTCAACTGTGAGGCCGAGTATTTTGATTTCCCTAGAGAGCTCGATGCGCTCTCCGCCCATTTCCAGAAGTGGTGAGTCATATTTTAGCTTGTTAGTAATAATCATCGCTTTAGTTTTTTGTGGAGCAAACCTGAGTTTGTTTTTGACTCCCCACTTCTGGACTTGTGCGAGGGTCTTATTCGCCTGGTCCTGCAACTGCCTGGTTGAGTCCCCCGAGAATATCAGAACCACATCGTCTGCGAAAGCCTGGCAATGAATTCCTTGTTCGACCAACGATTTTAATAGTGGGTCCAACAGAAGGTTCCAAAATATTGGACCCCCTATCGAGCCCTGCACACACCCTTTGGTTGTCTTTTTATTCCATTGTGCCCCAGCATACCTGACGCTAACCATTCTATCCTTAAGATAGCTGTCTATAAGGCGCCTCAGGTTTACTGGGCACGCCGTTTCCGCGAGTCTACATTTTATTGCGGGCCACCATGCATTATCGAAGGCTCCCTCTATGTCTAATGATATGAGCAGGGTAAGTTTTTTGTTCATTAGCTTAGTTCTTATTAACTGCATCATATCATAGAGGGAGTCTTCGGTACTGCGCTGCGGCATAAACCCGTATTGCTGTCGGCTTATTGTTGGTACAGTGTACCACTTTATTCTTCGAATTATTAATTTTTCAAAAATTTTCCCTAGTACAGGCAATAGCCCAATCGGCCTGTATGATTTCGGGTGTGCGTAATTATCCTTACCAGGCTTCCGCAGTACTACCACTGTGGCCTTCTTCCACCGGATGGGAAAGTATGTTAAACTGATACATTTATTTAATAGTGCCAAGAACAATGGTGAGTCTAGAGTGATTACCACCCCACAAATGTCTGCAGTAAGTCCGTCGTCTCCTGGCGCCTTTTTTGGGTTAAAACTTGACACGGACCACATCAGCTCATTCTCAGTAAAGGGCGGGTCACATGGACTATCATGTGTCCCTTCGTTCACGGTCTTTGCAATTTCTCTTATTTGTGTGTGGTCCGTGTCGTCATCTTCGATCTTGTCCTCGGGATAAAAAGTCTCCGCCAGGATCCTAGCTGACCTTTCACCCTCTAAAATTTCTCCGTTACAGACCAGTGGATTATCCTCCTGTCGCACCATTGTACGGCTTATCACCCTGTATATGCTGTCCCACATTGTTTCTCTGTCCTGTCTGCTGCAAAACTCTTTCCAGCTTGTGGTCTGGGCCTTTTTCACTTTCTGCTGGTACTCCTCTTTAGCTGTTTTATACCGCTCGACCACCCATTCTCGTCGAACCGGCGCCGCGTGAGCAATTCGACGCTTCAACCTGGAGACTTTCCTTTTAAGCTGTGTGAGCTCATGGGTCCACCAGGGCAGTCCCATTTGTTTTTTATTATTTAATTTTGGTATGCTTTCTTCACATGCTTCAATTATTGTGTTAGTAAATAGTTCTATTTTATTTTCTAATTCTTGTGTAGTTTTAACTTTATCTATTTCTGCTTTATTTAATTGCTTATTATTCCAAATCTGGACGAGTTTCTCACGAAACTCGTTCCAGTTTGCTTTTCTAGTATTATATATCCTAGTTGTTCGTTTAATGTCAGTACCTAATGACTTTCCTAAATTTATATCAAATAGGACTGTCCTGTGGTCAGAGCTAGTTATTTCTTCTGAAAGTCTCCAGTTGTCTATCTTTCCAAGTAGGCTAGTCGAGCAGGTAGTGACATCAACGCAGCTAGTGAACCTCTTCCCACCTCTGTACGTATCAAAAGTAGGTTCAGTTCCTTTGTTTAAGATATGAAGTTCTAGCTCGTCGAGTTTTGCAGCGACCTCTGTTCCCCTAATGTCTGTCCTTCGGCTGCCCCACCAGGTGTTCCAGGCATTCACATCCCCACCGAGTATCACGTTTTTGGTGCGTAATCCCAACACGGCCGCTTCTATCATTCTCAGATGTGGTTCAATCGGCTTTTCTCCCTCCAAGTAGACGGACACCACCCCCACCTCCCACGCCCCTGTCCTCAACTTAGCGACTGCTATGTTCTCCGTCGTCAGACTGGGGCATGGGGTCATGTCGATGGTGTCGTCGAACAGCGCAATAGCTGCCTTATTCACCTTCTCGGTGCCAGGGCGTCTGTCTTTTTGCGCTATTCTGGTTCCCGGGTAGTTCTTCATTTGGCCTATACTGCCGATATAAGGCTCCTGTATCATGGCGAAAGTTATCTTTTTCTTGATTGCCTCTGTTATTATTTCGGCCGTGGCTAGCTCGCATCTCTGAAGGTTCGCCTGTGCGACGTGATATCGGTGGTTTGTGGTACCCGGTTCCCCATTGAGCCTTGGGACAGTTTTAGCAGTAAGCCACGGTGGACCTCGCTAGTATTTCCCACTTCTTTCTTACTGGACAGTCCCCACTAAATGCGTTATGCTCCCTTTTCTCTAGCTTTGCCCTGTTACAATTTTTACAATCTGGGGTTCCTCCGGCAAGCCAGTTAGTGCATTCGGTTTTCATATGTGGGCCTCCACAATGGCTACAGACATCAGTGGTTTCATTACAGATACGTTTACTGTGTCCGTAGCCCAAACATCTCGAGCATTGGACCAGGGGCGACTGATCCATAACCCTTACTCGCTGAAGGTCCACGTGGATTACCCCTGCCTGTGTTAAGCGGCTCCATATTTGGGGTGAGACTCTTATAACAATGTGAGATGTTAGTGGGTTCCTAGTTCTTTTCCTATATTTCACTTCCATTCTATATTCTTTTTCTGGAATATCTTGGAAGAGATGCTTGTTCTGAGTCTGTATGGCCTTTTGTATGTCCGCATCCGTGTTGTACTGCAATACGTCCATCAGGATTATAAGCGGATCCTTGTTTTTAATGTCGTCAACATTAAGGTCTTTCCCTGCCATCTTTAGTCTTTCCTTAACTCTATTGATCTCCATCTCTGTTCGGCATCCTACTATTATCTTCCTGTCCCTAGCTTTTCTAATCTTGTCTATTTTTAGACCCTCTTCTTTAGCATTCATAACTTTCCTTATTTTGTCCATTACTTGGTCTCCTGTCTCTTTTTCATCACTCGATGTAATTATCACCGAGTGCATGGCCGTGTTTTCTGGAGGCGAGACCCTTTGTGTTCCAGCCACTATACTGGCGTATGTTATTCTATCCTCTTTACTTTCTTGCTTTTTGATTTCTTCCCTTAATTTTTCCATCTCTTTTTTGCTTTCTTCTAGAAGTTTTCCGTGCTCCTCCAATTTCTTTATTATAATTTGATCTTCTTCTTTCCTTTTCCTATTTTCATCATCCAATCTTTCTTCTTTCTTTCCTTGGTCTCTCAATTTTTCTTCATTTTCCGTGTTCTTGCCTTTTTCTGTTTCTTTTACCAGTTGGTAAAGCCTCTCTATGGCCTGAGTGACTTCTACTTTAATATCAGTCCTTAGGTTTCGAGAGTTGTTGAGGTGTAGTTTGGCTTTATGGAGACAGGCTCGAGCCTCTGTCAGGCGATCCACATATTTATTGGTCTCCACTTTTGGTGAGCTTTCCACAACCTCAACAGCTGCTTTACGGACTGTTCCTTTTGCTTCCTGAGTTAGGGCAATTTTCTGTTTTGTTCGAGCCAATGGGGCTACCTTTTTTGGAGATGTCTGTTTTGCCGCTAACATATCTACTTGTCCTGTTTCCCATTCTCCAATGCTCTTTCTTACATTAGGGACCTGTACCGTGTGATCCTTATTAGTAGAAGGCCCTGCCTTCTCTGTCACGTTCGGGGAGCTCTGAGGACTCGTGTTCTTGGCACTATCCTCAGTACTTTTAGTTGGAGTACGGAAACCGAACATTTTGTCAGGGGAAAGCGTCTTGGGTCTCAACAATCAACAAAATAATAAATTAATGAATAATGAAATTATTGTCAAAAAATAAAAGGATTATTTAAGGTTTGTAAAAGTTATAAATATTTTTTAAAATGACGAGGTTGCAGTTATTTAAAGTACAAAAGAACCACAACACCCCGTCCCGTTCCTTAAAAATATAAAAATATAAACAAAACAAAAAGTAAAGAAAATAAAAAATTTTTTGCTCTATGTAGAGTCGTGACTCTACCTATTAGAATTTTGTCACTCTTTATACACACGATACATATATTTATAATATAGTCTTTATAGTAGTAATAAAATTTATTTAACCTAAATGAGACTCTACCTAGAGTCAGTCTAATATCTTTATTCCTATTTTCAGTATTTATTCCTAAATCTATGCCTTTAATAATGAAATAAGTAAAGGTAAGAATAATATAAAATCAAATATCTTTATAGAGCTCTACATAGAGTCAGTCTACATACACACAGATACAATTTATTAGGCCTACTTATATACAATTTTTAGCAAAAAAACCCCGTTCTAATCGGTCCACCGGTTGCTGTGTTTTAGATGTTAAATGTTTTCAACCCCCAGAGACTAAGTCAATATGTCAACTTAGGGGTAGGGGGTTGAAATTCAGCCCAAATGATCCGGTGGGGGCCGAAGACTATCCGTTAGCTGGATAGTGTGGGGGGGGGGGGTGACGGGGGGGGACCCCGAAAAAATTGTCAAAATTGAGCTAGGAGGCTCCGTTTTCCTGTAAACTGAAAACACAGTTATTGTGCAGTTTTCAGGACCTCCCAGCTCTCACTAAAAAATTTATATCTCCTAAAGTACTCCTTCAAAAATTTTGCAAAAAATAATGTAAGTAGTCTATTAGATGGGGCTGTTTATGATATATTTTTGAATTTTATTGTCCTGAAAATTTTTTGGTTTTTGGTGTTCTGAAAAACAATTTGTGATTACCAAGAACCGCAAATAGCCTCTAAATCGAATATTATTGATGTAAAAATTTTGAAAAAATTGGGGTTTATATAGTTAAGCCTAAGTTACCTCCAGGAATTTTTTCACAATTTTCAGGAGCACTTTCAGGAAAACACGTGTTTTACTTTATATTAAAAAAGTCTCTTACTATTTAGTTTGCACTCCAAAAAATTTCAATATTGGTGTCGTTCTTTAGGTCTTGCAAAGCTTCATCTGATGAGCGTAAAAAATATATATGTTATCGCTGAAAATTTTTTGTAAATCGTCTTTAAAATTTTCAGCCAAGAAACTCCTCCTTTAAAGTGTTGTAACTTCTTTGTTTATTGTTCAATTTTCATCAACGATATGTCAAACGTCTTGTATTGTTGTCCTCTTTAAATTGATAATGTCGTAATTGGCCTCAGATGTTCGGGTCAAAAAACACGTGGCCACGTGGTTTTGTTTTTTGGGTTATATTTCCGTACGTGAGCGTCGGAAAAATCAGAAAACTGTTCAGGAAGATGAAGCGTGCCGAGATACACCTTATAGCACTTTAAAATCACTATGGTACAGCTTTAGTTTTGGCAGCGTTTCAAGTTTTTGTTTTTTAGGTTATGAAAATTTTGTTTTT
The DNA here is from genome assembly GCA_907164705.1 of Parnassius apollo. Classification (NCBI taxonomy): domain Eukaryota; kingdom Metazoa; phylum Arthropoda; class Insecta; order Lepidoptera; family Papilionidae; genus Parnassius; species Parnassius apollo. The sequence goes on along the minus strand of CAJQZP010000358.1, from coordinate 9,736 downwards.
TCACTGTTTATTTCTTACTAGCCGCACTTTTTTCACTTTTTCTTATATCACCGTATGCGCCTCGGCGAGGCGAATCTTCCGGTATATCACACTTGATAATTTAGTCACTTTGACCCACAACTTTGATTTTTGAGGTACGGAGCGGTTTTAAAACGCTGCGAACGAGACGGCGTTTGGAGCGCAACTGGTTAGGTTAGGTTAGGTTAGGTTAGGTTAGGTTAGGTTAGGTTAGGTTAGGTTAGGTTAGGTTAGGTTAGGTTAGGTTAGGTTAGGTTAGGTTAGGTTAGGTTAGGTCAGGTCAGGTCAGGTCAGGTTAGGTTAGGTTAGGTTAGGTTAGGTTAGGTTAGGTTAGGTTAGGTTAGGTTAGGTTAGGTTAGGTTAGGTTAGGTTAGGTTAGGTTAGGTTAGGTTAGGTTAGGTTAGGTTAGGTTATGTTTTTTTTTTTTTTTTTTTTTAAATCAAAAATCCTCCGACATGTTGATCGGAGACCTTATGTAGCTGATTGCTTTTTTTTATATTTATGTTTATTTTAATTTTTCATTATTTTTATATAGCTTTTTTTTCTTTCTCTTCTTTTGTTTTTTTCTTTTTTTTCTGTGTTCTATGAACTACGTTTTTTGTTTTTTCAATATCAGGTGCTTTTCGGTACTTTGATTTTTTTGTTTAAGTATATTTTTTTTGTTAATTTTCCTTTTTTATCGATTACAAATTTGGTTAATTCTTATTTTATTAATTCTTTTTTTTTTTACTATTCTACACTATTTCTAACTAAATTCTCTTGTTTTTTTTTTTTCTTATTATGTTGCATACTTATTTTATATAATATTGGGACATATGTACTCATATGTCTAATTATATAGTTTTCTTACTCTCTTGTTTTTTTTTGTCCTTTTTTTTACCAAGGTTTTTTTTTATTGTACTTTTTGTTTGATGTATCTTATTCTATATTCTAAATTAATTTTATCTTGTTCTTGTTTAGGTACTTTTATTAGTTTTTATGATTTTATTTGCTACGGTTATACAATATTTTGTGAAAATGTTTCTGCCGCGTTTGTCTTCCATTATGTTATGTATATTTTCTTTTGTCAATTTTAATCCTATCTGCAGTTCCACGTCTGCTCTATTTTTGCAAAATTGAGGGCAGTCTATAATTATGTGCAGAGAAGATTGGGGTTGGTTGTTATCACACGTACAGTCTGGTCTAGATTTTATTTTAAAACGGAACAAATAATCTGCAAAGCCTCCATGACCGGTGAAAACTTGTACTAATATTGGCGTTAAATTAATTTGTTTTAGGATGCGATATGCTGCTTCTACGTCTGGAAAAAATACTTTTGTAATTTCGGCTTTTTCTTCTGTTAAATATCTCTTATGCCATTCCTTAATTGTTTTATGTCTAATTTGGTTCTTTATGAACGAAATCGGACATTTTGCGTAATTTAATTTTGTTTTTAATTTTAAAGCTGCTTCCTTTGCGAGTTCATCTGCGCGTTCATTTCCGGGAATACCTACATGTGCTTTAACCCAATACAGCCCTATCCTCCTGTTTTGACTTCTTAATTTAGCGATATCTCGCCTAATTTCGAAAGCCAACGGTTGATATGCTGATTGATTTTTGACAAGTTCCAGTGCAGATCTTGAATCACTGTATATGTAAGTACTTTGGTAATTCTTTGCTTTTTTGAATAGCTTGATGCATTGCGTACAGTTCAGCCTGAAAGACAGTGCAGAATGAATCTAATTTGAATTTTTTATTATCTATTTCTTGTTTATTTCTCCAAATAGAGATTGCAGCTCCAACCTTGCCCTCAATTTTACTTCCATCGGTGAATATTTGTATGCTATTTGTATGTGGTTCCTCTAATTTTTCTGATGTTGTATTCTCTATTATTTCAAAGTCAATTTCTTCTTCGCAGGCTGGATGCATCATTTCTAAAAAACTTACTTTTCCTTCGATCTCTCTGTCTTTAAGTAGGTTAGCATCTGGTTTACCGCGTTTTGCTTCATACAAATATGCAGCTTCGCGTAACCTTAAATCTAAAGGTAGTAGTCCTGAGAGTATCAATGCTGCGTTTAGTGAGACCGTGCGATATGATTTACAAATTTTTTGTGCAAATCCCCTCTGCACTGCGTTTAGCTGGTTTTTGATTGCTATTTTGTGGGCAGCTGGTGCCCAAACGCTTGCGGCATACATTATAACTGGTTCAATAACTGATACGTAAATCGTTCTGATCACCTCGGGTTTAAGCCCCCATGAAATTTTTGCTGCACGAGCCAGTAATTTATAAATATTTATGGATTTTTGACAAATATAGGAAACATGACTATTAAATTTCAATTTTTTATCGATGATTAGGCCTAATATTTTTATCTCATCTACTAGTTTTATTTCTTTACCTCCCATGAACAATTGCGGGGTTTCATACTTCAATTTATTTGTTACTATCATACCATAAGTTTTTTGTGGGGCAAATTTTAATTTATTTTTTGATCCCCATTCATATAACCTCTCGTCAGTCCAAAACCTTCTAAAGGTTGCTGTCAAAAAGTACGCATCTGTCCACAACCATCAGAAGGTTGCTGGTTACTTATAAACTTCAGATTCGAAACAGCCCTAGTAAAAGTATACGTATCTCCCTATAACTGGTACAACATGCAGAGAATTAAACAAAGACGGCAATTAATATCACACACGCTTCATAAACCAACCATAGAAGCTGTGAAATAGTAATACATTTATTCCGTTCAGTTGCTCGTTCTGTGACGCGGTGTCGTGTGTTTACGTGCAAAGTATTAATTGTTGAAAGTGATTTCGGAAGTCAATATTAAAGATAAACATGAATGGGTAAGTCATAAATACTTTTCTATTAATATAAAATATATTAGATGACGATTTGTACATAAATTGTTCCATTTTATCAAACATTGCTTGCCATTTCGACCGCCATGTTGAAACCATGATCGTATTAACTTCAATTGTTTTAAATTAAAAGTACAATTGTGAATGGTAAACATTGTCTTAATATCGTTAACATACTTATTTACAAACATAACAATAATTACAATTGTATAGTTTCTATTAAATATTTCATAAAACTAAAAATAACAAATTGCTTAAATCTCTCGTCCACCTGGCGGTTGTGGACAGACATGGGTCGTAAAGTTATTCACATGAAATCCGCCATCTTAGAGAGCAGGTTGTATAGTATGGATACGATTTTGGGAATGCCAGTGTTGGTATATTTTTACGATAATTTTTGGTGTGGATTTTTATTTGTTTCGTTTTATTTTTTTGTCAATAAATTGTTTTACTTTTTGTATGTGCATGTCATTATATTTTTTTGCACTTGATTGACAAGTGAAACACTCTTTGTTTTCACTCTTAGCCCAAGGTTATCTGGAAGAGATTGCTTTTTGTACGTAGTAGTTTTTATTGCTAAGCAATAATCCTTAGCTCGTTGCGGTGCTATAGTTGGAATAGCCTCAAAGTACGAAACGGTCACCCATCCAGTTGCAAGCTAACGCGTGCATTGCTTAAACTTTATTATGGATCTCGCACGCAAGCTATCACTAGGCTAGGGTCACTTCAAATTAAGTAAAATTAAAAAAAAATCTAAATAACAAAAATATAAATCTTTATTTTGGCAAAAAGAATTGTCAAACATTTTTTTATAATAACATTCAAATGTTAATTAAAAATATAAAAAGCAAAGAAAAATAACTAATTTGTATTTCATTTTAATTTTATGTTCATGATTACAATTATTAAAGAAGTCACCACAGAAAGTATCCATACTAGCATAGCTGGGTACTACGTCATACTTGGTGCTTTTTGTAGTGAATGTGTAACTTTTAGTTGATGATTTCTAACATAATTTTGTATAAAAGATGCCTTATTTGTTTTGTTTTTAACTTAGGAAATGTTATTATATTTAGGAATGTACATTCACATGTAAATAAATTACAAAATTGTTCGTTACAAATGCAAAAGTTTGAAAGCATTTTTTTAGGGTCACTTTTTCAAGTGTTTGTTACAACTCGTTCATTTCTTAATAACTGAATAGTTGTAATATTTGAAACTGTTTATATTAAGAACAAAGACCAAACTATAGCATAAGTTAAGATTTATAGCCCATTGTGCCTCAGGTGTCGTCGATATTGAAGTACAAAATGTGCCTTTTTTTGTGCCTGTTTCGGGTCATCTTAAGTGGCCCACATTATTGTAGAGCTTGTGGTGTGAAAAAACTGTACGTAGAGTTGTGTTTTTTTTATTCATTATTGTAAAGTGTGTTATCGTATAGTAAATGAAGTAAATATTTATTGAAATAATTGCTTAATTTTTTAATGATTACATTTTATATTCAACAAACTAGAAAAAAATCGCTTCTAGCAATTTTACCACCAAATTTATAACATACCAAAAGGGTGAACGTACACATTTACACATATTCTATTAGCTTATTTAACAATAATTCTATCAACATATCATATTATATAGTTCCCATACATAAATATTAAGATATTGCCATTTTAATGACACGCGCCACGTAGGCAATATAACACTCGTTTAGGGTTTGACAGATGCGCCAAAGCGGCTATTTTGGCCCGGACTGCTGATAGGATAAGTGTGAAAGAGTTTCATCTACATTTATTTTAATATCGCTTGTCACGTGACCTGAGAAGATCAGAACGATATCGTCGGCGAAGGCTTGGCAATACACTCCACGCTCTTCTAGTTCATTTAGCAACGGATCCAATAGCAAATTCCAAAATATGGGACCACCAATCGAGCCTTGAATGCACCCTTTTGTATTATATTTTGTAAATTCTTCGTTCGCATATCTAACTGTAACTTTCCTATCTGTAAAATAACTATTTACTAATCTACGTAGATTCACAGGACACTTTATCTCCATCAGTCTATTTTTAATAGCAGGCCACCACGCGCTGTCGAAGGCCCCCTCTATGTCTAAGGATATTACAATACTTATTTCCTTATTTCTCAGATTGTTCTTGATGTGTAATATCAAGTCATAGAGGGAGTCCTCCGTACAGCGCTGTGGGACGAACCCATACTGACGGGGATTTAATTTTGGCAAAATGTAATATTTTAGTCTTCTCACCATCATCTTTTCTAGGATCTTACCCATGACAGAGAGGAGCCCTATCGGCCTATATGATTTCGCGAGAGAGTAATCCGTTTTTCCCGGTTTTCTAAGTGCTAACACAGTAGCTTCCTTCCATGGATCCGGAAAGTATGATAATTCTAAGCACTTGTTCAACAAGGCTAAGAATATCTGCTTATCAACGTTTATCGCCGCGGCACAGATGTCCGCTGTGAGGCCATCTGAACCTGGCGCCTTCCTTGGATGGAAGCTGCTGGTAGCAAATTGTAATTCGGTTGCTGTAAATGGAACATCCCAAATATCATCTGTAGTTTGAGTGCACATTCTGTTAGCTTTCATTCGTGTATGATATTGTTCTGGTATTTCGTTTTCCAAATTGTCATCGAGGAAAAATGTTTCCGCCATATGTTTCACTGATTCCTCTGCATCCAACGATTTACCTTCCCTAATTAACAGTATGTCCTCGTGTCTTTTTGATGTTTTCCTGATTACTCTATAGATCCCGTCCCATAGACTTTCCCTATCCTGCTTACCGCAAAACTTTTTCCAACTGTTGATTTGTGCTTGTGCTACTTCTTCTTCATATTTATTTTTTATCTCCAAATATTGTTCTACTACGTAGCGCCGACGGCGAGAGGCAGCATACGATATTCTTCTTTTCTTCACTGTCATTTCTTTTTTTTAACTTATTAAGCTCTTCTGTCCACCACGGTATAGTAATTTTATTTCTAGTTTTAATTTTTGGGATATTCGAATCACTTGCTTCCTTAACACATTCTATATATGTATTAATTGTAGTTTTTAGTTTTTCCTTTGATTTTAGTTCTGTTATCTCTTCTTCACTAATATTTTTCATTTTAAGTGTTTCACATAGTTTATTTTTAAAATCTGTCCATTTCGCCCTTTTAGTATTATATATTCTAGTACTTTTAAAATTATTATTTTCCGTAGGTTTTAACAATGCTAGTTTAAATGTTATACAGTTGTGGTCAGAACTTATAATAGCTTTATTTACTCTCCAATCCTTCACTTTACTTAATAAATTTTCGCTACTGATTGTTACGTCTACTATACTCTGATAGATATTCCCACCCCTAATAGTATCAAATGTGGGTTCATTTCCTTCATTTAATATGTGCATACCTGTATCCTCTATCATTCCTGCCAATTCCTCTCCCCTATGATCTTCCCTAGCACTTCCCCACCACGTACTCCATGCATTGAAATCACCTCCTATTAGTACGTATTTTGTTTTTAGTTTTTCAATGATAGTTTTCAGTTGTGCGAGATAGGGTTCGATAGGTAAACTGTCCTCAAAATAGACCGATATGACTCCTAATTCCCACTTATTCGTTTTTAATTGAGCCACTGCTATATTCTCCGTTACGAGTGTTGGATCCTCCATGACATTAATATTTTGATCAAAAACTATTACTGCTGCCTTTACAGGTTTAGTTCTGTTTCTTGTACACTGAATTACTTTTGTCCCTTTTTCTTGTTTAAGTTCCCCTAATGCTCCAATATATGGTTCCTGTACCAAAGCGATATTAATTTTTCTTTGTTCTGCTTCTATCATTAACTCTTTAGTTGCTAATTTCTTCCTCTGGAGATTTGCTTGTATAATACGGTAGTCCTGTGGATTTCTTAATGATTCTTCATCACTGGTGGTCCCATAATTCGTTGTATCGATTTCAGCAATACGCTACACTCGATCTCGCGATCGCGTCCCATTTCCTTCGGATAGGGCAACTGTCGTCAAATGCATTGTGGTCTGCCCTTTCGCTTTTTGCGTGCAAACAATTGCGACATGTCGGTGGTTCTTTTACTGCCCATAATGGACAGTCGTCCTTAACATGGGGTCCGGCACAATGGCTGCATAAATCCTGTGTCTCTTTACAGAATTTCTTTCCGTGACCGTACCCCAGACACCGCGTACACTGTACCAACGGTGATTGGTCTCTTACTATTACACGTTGCAAGTCAATGTGGACTTTTTCCACTGTTGTCAGTCTCTGCCACACTTTTGGGGATACTTGAATTACAACATGATTAATATGCGGATTCCTAGCTTTTTTCCGATATTTAATTGCTGCTCTGTATTGATCATCTGGTATATCGGATAGGAGTTGCTTATTCTGGTTTTTCAGAGCTGCTAGAATATCTTCGTCTTTATTTAAAGATAGAACATCTCTCATAATTATCAGAGGGTCTTTATTCTCGACTTCTTGTACTAGCAATTTTGAGGATGCTCTTTTGATTCTTTCCGCAATTTTTTGAACTTCGTCATGTGTCTGGCATCCCACTATTACCTTTTTGATCCCTGGCCTTCCGTAGTTTATCCACTCTCAACCCAGTGATTTTAGCGTCAATTGCTGTTCTAATTTTATTTATTATATCTCCGCTAGTGTCTTGTTCTTCTTCAGACGATACCAGAACTGAGTGCATTGGAGCCATCATTTTACTGTTTATTTTGGCCTTAGGTCGACCAGCTATGCTGGCATATGTGGGTTCATTTGTTTCGCTTATAACCAAAGACTCTCGAAGTCCACCCATTTGGTCTTTTAGGGATGATAATTCTTCTTTTATTTCCATCAGTTCCCTTCTGGTATCCTCCGATTTGCCCATAAAAGTATGTTTATCCAATATGGTGTCATTGCCCATCGTGTGCTTCAATGAGTCCGTTAGGGTTCTCATATCACTCACTGTTTCGGTGAGAGCAGACTGAATATCTCTTATACTACCCTGATCCATTAGTGCTCTAAGGCTCTCTACATACTGTTTTTCTTGCCTAAGTAGATCGTCTTTAAGTTGTATACGAGCTTTCTCCAATTGTAGGAGTAGAGTCTGCCTTTCTTCGTTTAACTGTAATACGATTCCAAAGAGTTCAGAAAGGTTATTTACCACCGTCTCTTTTATGGAAGTCTTTAAGTTTCCAGACTGCTCTAGCTGCAACTTAGCGTCCTGATATAATCTATTGGCCTTAGACATCGCTGTTACAGCTATTTCTAGTACATCGGATTTCCGAGTGTGTATTTCTTTTGGTTTCTCTTTGGTTGCAATATTCTGTAAAGTGGGACGTTTCCGCTGCTCTTCGGACCTATTTACGTTACCTGGCACTGAACTCATTTTAATTTTTTGTAAATAAGAGACTTTTGTAAATTTATATATATGAATCTACCTTAGTAATGAAAACAGGGTGGGTGGGAGGTCGAAATTTTGCTAATTTCTACGTTTATTGTTGCAGATTTTGGCTGATACGGCGGTTGTGGAGTAAGGTGGACCTGATAGGAGCAAAAACGGAAGAGATTTGTAAAATTTTAATATAGACGAAAAATTTTGATATATTACGTTTCTCAAAAACAATAATTTTTAATTTAAATTAGAAATATCGCCCGAAATGGCTTGAAAACACAGTAAACTAATAAGACTAAACTAATTAAATATTTCAGGGCAGCCAGGGAATTTTTACAATGTTTTTATGCAAAGTTATAATTCATCATAATTCATCCCCCAGAGACTAAGTCGATATGTCAACTTAGGGGTAGGGGGTTGAAATTCAGTCCAAATGATCCGGTGGGGGTCGAAGACTATCCGGCTTCTGGATAGTGTGGGGGGGTGACGGGGGGGGGCGAAGGAAAATTTTGTCAGAATTGAGCTAGGAGGCTCCGTTTTCCTGTAAACTGAAAACACAGTTAAAATGTAGTTTTCAGAACCTCCCAGCTCTTACAATAAATTTAATATCTCAAAAACGTATTGTCTGAAAATTCTGAAAAAATTTGGGTATATAGTACCTTAATTGCCTGTTTATAAAATATATTTAAAAAAATTTTTGTCCTGAAAATTTTTTGTGTTTTTGAAATTTTAAAATTGGGTTATGAGAACCAAAAACTGCAAATAGCCTGTAATTCATAGATTTTTGCAGGAAAAATTTTGAAAAAATTTTTGAATGTTGTCAATAGGTATACAAAATTTTGAGTAATATTTTCAGGACTTTCAGTAATGTCCTTCAGCCACCACGTGTTTACAGTAAAAATTTTTAAGGTCTCAAAATATTATTATTTACACTCCGAAAATTAAAATTTTTATGTCTATCGTTAGGTCTTATGTTCCTTATTCACATAAAGTCTAATAAAATATAGGTCACCACTGAAAAATTTGAGTTATTCACCTATCAAGCTCCCGGCTGAAAACTCGTGTCTTTGAAGCGCGATAACTTTTGTGTTTCTTGTCCGATTTCTATGGATGAGATGTCAAATGTTTTGCCGCAGTGCCCTCTTCCGAATCGCGACTTCAGAAATAGCCGCGCGGCTTCCAAACAAAAAACACGTGTCCACGTGGTTTTTTGTTTTCCGAAAATATTTCGGAAAGTGTTTGTCGAAAAATCCGATTATTATGGTATTCGCTTAAGCTTATCACAGCACGTCTTTCAGCACTATAAAAATGATATGTCGTCGATCTCAATCGAGCTACGTTTCAGTTTGAATTTTTTGTAGGTTAGAAAAACAGTTTTTCTGTCCTAATTTTTAATTCTAAACTCTTTTTCCACTTTCAACTATATCACGGGCTTCGTCTCGTCGAGACGCGTCGTTTGGTATATATCACTTTAAAATT
>CAJQZP010000357.1:0-31894 GCA_907164705.1 Parnassius apollo | reverse complement strand
TGGATAGATAGCTATTTACTGTACACGAAAATAATTCATGAATGCAAGAAGAAGAAAAAAAATAGTACCACAATGGGCGGCCTCTAATCTCTAAAAGCGATTTCTTCCAGACTTTTGGATGGACAAGATCGCAAATGCCAAAAAATTGTGTGCGATTCTTAACATAAGAATGATTTCATGCAGTATAATAACTTTTCTTAACTCGACAAATTTCCAATAATGTTTTCATTTGACTGCCAATAATGACTGAGCTAATGCTGGTAGCAAAACCAATGCTGTAACTGTGCACGTGCTTGTTCCTGAAAATAAAAAAAAATATATAAAAAAACAATTTAACATAGAATAATCATAAGTTCTAGTTTAACTCGTTATTTTACAAACTTTTCTAAGCAACAGTAACCTACAAATTTACTATAAAGGTTACAATACTCGTATTTACGTTATTTTTCACGCGGTAGAGCCACGCTTCAGTTTTATTATAGTTGTAGCGCGAATGGTTTCGACCGGGGAAGAACCACGCTCTTACAGTATACCAGTGTAAAATGGCAGAATCATGCTGCCGGGAAATACCAAGGGTAAGTTTAGAACAAGAGACTCTTTCTCCTAAAAAAGAGGTATTCCATCTATGTCCTCTCTTGGTGACAACGTATCTGCATTTTGATTATTAATCAATGTATCAGGACCATCAGGTGGACTTTGTGTTCGTTTGTGACCCTTATTTCGTAAAAGAAGTATTGGAGGATCTCAATCTTCTTAACACCTACTTCAGATAACAATTAATATACCTACTTCTAGTCAATAGATTATAGACTTACTTTGATAATAAGAAATAAATGTAAACAAATGTAGTAATGAAAACATAAAAAAGTAACAGCGAACATTTTTATAGATCAATTTGTACTACTGGGCCTGAGTCTTTCTAAATTCTGACGATGTTTATTCTAGGTTAGTATAACTGTTTTCCTTCCTAAGATTCCTCCATTTTTTGACACTTAAAGGCACTTCTTACATAATAGCGTGCAGGACGCTAATAGTGGGCCGGTATACATGCTATTAACCATCCTATCCCAGTAATGAGATACCGCATCTATAGGCTTCTTTCTTTAAATCATACAAAATTCATTGCTCTATTCTGGTGTGAATGCTCTGCTTAAAATTACTTACTACTTAAAAAACCAGCAGTGCTGCAGGCTGCAAGGCATTCTATTTTAACCTTCCGGTTTAACAAAGCATCTGTGGTCTTTTTTGTTTAGAGTAATTGCAAGTGTCAATGGGATGGCGAAGCCATTTAAAATAAAATGGAATGTTAACCAGCTTGTTATTCCAATACAATTAAAAAGTTTTTAACGGCATTGCGGGCGCGTTGTAACCGCCGCATTATTTGAAGTCTTTATCAGGAAAATGATAAGGGTTAGTATAGGATTCACATACGCCTGCACTAATGTAAATAATTTGTGTAAAATTTGTGTAAAGTGAAGTGGGCAAATTAAATAATAACAACATTTATTAATATGAAATAAATATAGAATAAAAAAAATCTATTTCACAAAAAAAATTCATAGGTATTTAAATCGTTTTTTCTCCACATAGTGATAGTTTCTTAGACACTCGACATAATGGCCAGTCCCGACTTTGACTTCAGCAAACATATGTAGATACACTAGATGGAAATAGTGAGACGGGAGAGTACGGGAAATGTACATGCACCTGACAATCACCAAGGAAACGGGGAAAGAACTTCACACCGTTTTCCTGTGACAATGTATTCTGTTTTGGCGTATTGTACTATATTGTAAAACTTAATTTTAATTTATTCTCTATACATTAAAGGCCTCGCTTTACAGCATTCGCAGTGAGTTTCCGATACAACTCGATCTTACGTAACTCAGGTCACTCTACTCTATGGGTAATAAATTGGCCACTCTATGGGAGCATTCGGCGTGGCGTGCAGCATGGCATCATGCCAAATAAAAGCATCAGCTTTTCTTTATTCATATAGGGTGATTTTGCAAAATACGCCCAAATTTGCAGAGAAGGGTCGGAATAAGTGATATAGGCGAATGGTTAAGAAAAATTAATAAAAAAAGACTTAAACATTTTGTCTTTTATATATTTTAAATACAGAACGCGTAGTAATGTACTATTGTTACTGATTATCGTTTATAAATATCTAACGCCTACTTTTTTACTACGCACGCACTTCGTACTTCGCACTACATTCGTAATGGTCGCTCGGTAAATCGTACGCAGAAGAGCGCGCGTGCGCGTTGTTGTTGCCCATATATCACATTCAATTTGGGATGTTTTAAATAAAATTAGAAGCCTTGATCACTTGTATTTGCAAAAACTAAAATAATAGTATATATATTTTATTTATTATTTGAACTTAAATGTAACATTTGGATACTCTTTGAAAAATAACTCTGTACCTTTAAGAGTGCCCTGAGTAGCACGAAGTTGTATGGGAAAGATGCCACCGAAACATACGTACTAGGTAGAAGGACTCCTTAGTACTACCCTCTTACATTTTTATAAAACTTAAGTGACATAAAACACTTGCAGTCCACGTGATGGGAAGTGGTTACTAAAGTGATGACTTCTTAACACCATCAAAAACGATTTACAAAAACGCAATTTTTTTTAAACATTAAGCAACTTTTTACATACTTGTATTGTATTACTTTTACTTACTTATCTTTACGCACAATCCCTAACGGGGTAGCCAGAGAGAACAGATCGCCAAGTGTCACGATCCTTACATACCTCTTTCGCTTCTTTCAGGTTCATTAACTTCTTCATACATGCACGTCTAGGTATCCGAGTACTCTTGACCCTCCCCTCTTCGAGCAATTTGCTCACATGGTCTTCGAAAGTTAGTCTCGGTCTACCTCGACACCTTTTAATATTTACTTTCGCTCTATATATTTTCTTCACCATTCGGTCTTCACTCATTCGTTCAACGTGCCCAAACCATTGGAGTACGCCCCTATCAATTTTTGTGATAAGGTCATCTTTCAATCCTGCCATATTGCGAATCTCTTCCTTTCACTTTCGGTCGGCTATGGTAACGCCACACATTTTACGAAGAGATCGCATCTCCACTGCATTCAACTTGCAACAAAGTCGGTACCAACACTGCGTTATGTATTGCAAGGCGTGCACTCTTCACCACGCCTTGCCTTTTTAATGCTTCTTCTGGCATACCCAGGTTTCGCTGCCATATAACAAAGTCGGTACAAATGCGTTTGTATTGCAAGGCGTGCATTCTTCACCACGCCTTGCCTTTTTACTAATGCATTCAGGGCACCATTGACTTTGTTTCCGGCAGCGACGCGCCTATCCACATCTAAATCACATCTTCCATCCCGGCTGAAAGCACTCCCCAAGTATACAGTTTCATTTACCTGTTCTAGACATTCCTGATTTATCCATATTTCACATTTCGTTATCTCTTCGTCCTTTTCAAATACCAGAACCTTGGTTTTATTAGCATTCAAACGGAGAACTTTAATTTCACATTCCTCTTTCATACACGTGACTAATGCCTGCAGTTCTGCTTCTGATGGTGCAATAAGCACTGCATCATCAGCATACAGCAGACAATTAACTTTTATGTCACCCAATTTCACACCCAAACAGCTATTTTTCAGCTTCTGTAAACAGCTGTCAAGATACAGTATGAACAGCCAGGAAGACATGACACAACCCTGTTTTACGCCCGCTTGGATGCTAAACATGGGTGACAGGTCATGCCCTACCCGCACACAGGCTTTACAGTCACAGTAAAGTGACTGCACAGCCCTTAACAATCGACCATCCACACCATATCCCGGCAACAAAAATGTATTGTATTGAAAATAAGATTTAAACGTGGTAGAGCCACGCTGCAGCTTTATTATGGATGTAGCATGAATGGGTCGGCTCGACCGAGAAGGACCACGCTCTTACAGAATACCAGCGTAATACTGCTGCATTTCGTATGATGAATGTAGAGATCCGGAGACCCTTTCTACTGGAGACAAGGTATTCCATCTTAGTCCTCAGGGGTGATAACGCATCTGCGTTTTGATTCTCAATCGAGAATAAATGTAGATGTCTATAGGCCATAGCAACCGCTTACCATCAGATGGACTGTGTGCTCGTTTGTCACCCTTATTCTATGAAAAAAAAAATAAGATAACTCACAAACTTATCCGAGTGGATGGAATCTTATTTTTTTTCATTCACATAAAATTCACAACAAAACATCGAGTAAATAAATATATAACCCGCCTAGCCAGTAATTTTGTGTTACCTGCCGTGAGCACAAACTGTAGTAAAAATAACATAATATTTGGGGGAGCACAGTTATACAATCAACTTGCAAAACATGTGAAAGAAGCGACTTCAATCAAAATTTTTAAAAGAATATTATTTGAGTATGTATGTATAATGATGAAGCTATGAATTTAAAATTAACTTGGATCATCGCCTTAGTGTTAGGGAGGAGAACTGGAATACAATGAACTCGCTTCTTGGTTGATCGAACGATGCGATGTATAAGATTTCTCACCTTCAGAGCCAATAGCCGCAGCGAGTTGCATGTCGGCCGCGGTCGGCATTTTAGGAGTTGTGCTAATGGGCCCTAATGGAAGAAACATATGTTTATTTAATAAAGAAATTGTAAAAGATAATGTTCGTTTTCCTATGTTGGTTTCCTTTCTTTTGTGTTTTTAATAATTTTATTACTTATAAAGTTTCATATCCAATCCGACGTAGCTCACAGACCAAGCGCTCACTGTAAATATAACGTTACGCGAACAATCCTGTTTTGATCCTGACCAGTATCAATAAAATTGCTAATTGTAATTTAAAGTGCTGTTTGCTACGTACTCGGCGATGAAAAAAAACGTCGTGAGTTAGCTTACATCTCTTAGAAATAAAATATATCCAAAAGAATTGTTTAAAATTCGACAACGAGCACCAAGATGGACCATTGCTCCATAACACTTTCAGAAATAGAAGGAGGCCTGCGCCCAGCGATGAGACGTACAAAATTATATTATTAATTAAAAGAGAAAATTATTTAATATTTAAATACAACGTGTGCATTTTAATTGTACGTGCAATTTAAATGTAGCGGCTGTTCGTATACTTAACACGTTTCATAATTTTCCAGTCTCATAAATCGTATCAGGAAGCATCCTGAATAAAGGACTATTTCATATCTGTATCTCCCATTGTCGTCAATATATTCATGGAAGACTTTGAGGAGAAAGCCCTCCTTACTGCACCTGTTACACCAAGGATCTACAAGCGGTACGTAGACGATACTTTCACAATTTTACCATCAGACAAAGTAACTGCATTTTTAGAACATCTTAATTCCATAAACTCTAAAATTAAATTTACTATGGTTTTAGAGGCAAATAATTCCTTACCTTTCCTAGATGTGTTGGTCATCCGAAATCCTAATAACACCATTGGTCACACTGTGTATAGGAAAAGGACCCATACAAACCGATATTTAAACGGTGAATCTCACCACCATCCTTCACAGTTAGCTACCGTGGGCAAATCTTTGTTACAGAGAGCACGAGGGATCTGTGACAGCAAACACCTGGCCGCCGAGCTTCAGCACGTCAAGCAGGTTCTGCACGACAACAAGCTTCGGGTCCCGCGCCTACGTTACAGTGACCGAGTGAAGCCGGCCACAGTCGAGCGTGTGCCTGCTGTACTACCATATGTCAGAGGTGTCACAGACAAGATTGGCTACATCTTGAAGCGAGCTTCTATTAGAACATTCTACAAGCCGCCGAAGAAGATTAGTCAGTTCCTACCATCTGTCAAGTGTCATATTCCTCTACAAGATGCAGGAGTGTACAAGCTTGATTGTGATTGTGGTCTCTCATATATAGGACAAACAACAAGATCAATTAGAACCCGCGTAAAAGAACACATAGCTGACGTGAAGCATCAACGTTCCGGGAAGTCTGCAGTTTGCGATCATATTCTAGATGGCCCCAACCATTACATCAGATTTGATAGACCACAAATCCTTGCGAAAGAACATCGATTCCTACCAAGGGTGATACGTGAGGCTATTGAAATTAAAAAAAACATCCTAATTTCAATAGAGAAGGAGGCTGGGTACTACCACCTGCTTGGGATCCTATAATTAATAAAATTAAAACTAAACCCAAGCATACCACTGCAAGACTTCAAATTACAGTTAGTTCATTCTGCGTAGATCGGACCAAAAACAATAATCAAAAAGCTGAAGGTACTCCGGGTTAACTTTGACATCGAGACGTCAGTCACCTCAGTCCCCCGTGACCATGGGTGCTGGAAAGCACCCGAAACGTCGGGTATTAAAATTAATATAAATAAAACGCGATAAAATCCGTAAAAGTAGTTTTAATCAATGTATAGTGTAGTAGTGTAGTGTAACGGACCCAACCATTACATCATATTTGATAGACCACAAATCCTCGCGAAAGAACACCGATTCCTACCAAGGATGAAACGTGAGGCTATTGAAACTGAAAAACATCCTAATTTCAATAGATAAGGAGGCTGGGTACTACCACCTGCTTGGGATGCTATAATCAATAAAATTAAAACTAAACCCAAGCATACCACTGCAAGACCTCAGGACATAGTCAGTACATTTTGCATAGATCGGACCATAAACAATAATTAAAAAAAGCTGAAGGTACTCCGGGTTTAACAATGATATCGGGACGTCAGTCATCTCAGTCCCCCGTGACCATGGGTGCTGGAAAGCGCCCGAAACGTCGGGAATCAAAAAATAAAAGTAAATAAAAAGTAAAAATAAACGCGATAAAATCCGTAAAAGTTGTTTTAATCAAAGACTATTTCAGTTTTTTAGCTTCTAATAAAACGGTATTTGCATACTGAATCTTCTGATATTAAGAATTAGCGCGAATTGTTTTCAGTTGAAATCCCGCTCGACTTGCCTCCGTCAGACTAGAAGCGGATGCTTTGAAAATGTTTGCATTTTCCCTTGCCCACTAATTTTCTATTAGAGAATTTTTATCCCACAAGAAATGGAGTTAAGAGCGCATAAAATTATATATATATATATGTTTTATGTCTCCTACAGATTTCATAGCTGTGTACACGAACCTTCCGTTGATAAAAAGTTCAAACGGCCTTCGCAAATTATTCTGTGAGATTATTTTCGAGTCTTTCACAAGAAATGTATATTACGCAGCCTTATTCTTTTCAGCGCTGCCCTGTTTAACTGACGTTCGACTTATAAAGCGGTTAAATGGCTTCTTTTAAATAATTAAACACCTTTCTGTTTATGTCGTCAGATTTTATCCAGCCAACGCTCTAACAAATTTCATGTCATATTAAAAGAACACGAAATAATGTTAGCCAGGTCTCCGAGATTGTTTTTTTTTTTATAAAATCATGTTTAATTAAGTGTATTTCATGTAAGAAACGAATAATTATATTTATTTACGTATTAAAGAGGTACACACCATATTTACGAATATATTATTTATTCAATATATTTTTATATATCAATTTTAAATTACAGTTGATTACACGTTTTTCTAAATGATTAGGATTAAGAATGTCACGCAACGGGGTACTAACTGAAAACGCGTTGTGTATAAAATGCGACAATATTCTGATCTCGGAACGTTTTAATGACACATATATAAAGTAGGTAATAGCTCTAGCCTGACTCGGTTTAGAGCTATTATTTTATATGTACAGATATTTATTAATTTATTATTTTTTGTCTCTTTATCTTGTTGTTTTATTTATAAATAAACTAGTTTTTATTCCTTTTCGGTTTGTAATTTTACTATTAGTAATTTTGCCAGGGACAAGCTAAAAATTCTTTAAATATAGTTTATAGAGCCAAGCGTTACTTTGCGGAAATTCAATAAAATGAATTTGTTAGAACTTAATTTAACTATTTCTGCGTACTGAAATAAAATTATGTGTCCTGCTCAGTTTCAACAGCACCTCCTAAACCCCTCAATTGCGTACACCATTCCCGCCTTCAGCAATCTCAGCACCACCACTCCTAGCACCACAACTCCCAACACCACCACACAAGGAACGACACTCCACCCTCGATAATACGACACGTGTTTCGCCTCTACACAAGGCATCATCAAGTGAAGTAGACTCAGCGGTAGCGGCAGATGACCGCTAAAACTTCTTTACAAAATGTTGATGTAGCACATTGCGAAGTTTTTGGAAAGTTTTAACGAAAGTAGACAGTCGATGACAGTAGTATATCAAGGCACCGACATACTTGTTTCATCATTTTTCTTTTTTATTTACACGTAAATTTACTGCTAGGCATCGACTTCTCCCGTTGTCTTATGATTAAAATCTATAGTCTTATGATAATAATAGAAAAGAATATCTATTCTATTATTACATCTACGAGTACAGTAAGATTGTAGGAATAAATAATAAAAAGAAATTCTTACCCGGATAGTAAATTGCTTCTTTCCTTACTGCGTATTTTGCTAAAGGTATCCGGAGAGTGCAAATAAACTCCGCAGGTGAAGGAAGGTCAGCGTCGAACAACGTAACTGAAGCTACCGCAGAGTATCTGCCGTTCACCAGTTTCAATTCATGAGAAACTCCATCCAGCCTCCTTTCAATAAAACATATAGTTTTTTTTTAATATAAATATAATATGTACTATGTAATGTGACAGTGCGATGAGTATTTTCACTTTCAGTATGAACTGCCCATTGGTAGGCAATTTAAATTAAAAAAGAACTACAAAACTGATTTTATTTTACTGAAAACTTAATTATTTGTTGAAAAATTCACACACACACATGCATAGACACTCACACACACAAAAACACGCTTACGCACACACACATGCACACATCTAACATCCTCTAGTAAGGAAATATTTAAATTTGAATTTTAAAATTCGGATCTACTACACCAAACATCCAATTAAAAATTAATGAAAACCCCCTAAATCGATACACACTGTATTTTCAGTGTGAATTCATACCTAAATCATAAATCTTTATTTGCAAGAATCACGGTAAAAGATGTTACAATTTATACAGTGTAGTCGAGTTTCGCTAACAATTAATTATATAGCATGCAAATACTCGTAATAATGTGTAAGTGTTTAAGTGACAATATTAATTAATTACCATTTATCATAAAATCATTAAGTTCTTATCCAATTATACAAATGTTTCTTATATAATCAATCGCTTAACTATTTAAATTATTTATTAGGTAGTTCATTATATATTTCCACAGGCATATTTTGGTATTTTTTGTTTTATTTAACGAGCCTAGGAATGGAATCTACGAGGAGTTGTCCGGGTCACGTCAGTTTCGGGTCAGTGTTCGCTTGCTATGGCTTGTCTCGAGCGATTGAGTCGCGTGCCGTGCCTACATGGCGCCACATGATCCGCGTATGGCGAATATTTTTTTGGTTTTTTGAAGTATGATGTTAATTGACTTTGCTGTGTTTACATTTGTGTGCAAAATAGACTCATTTATTAAAAATAGTAATTGAAATGAAATTTCTTTATCGACGTAATGGAGAAATTTACTACGGTATTAAAAACAAAAGGTCAGGTTTTCTAGTAACGTTTTCTTGAAACGGTAATGGTGGGTATGCATCAGTATACCATTTTGTAACCTAATTATGTAAAACACACACAATTTTTATAATACTTAATGATTAAATAAATAAACAATAAACATATTAACATAATATGGTCTCATTATAATTGGTCAAATATGTATTAAGAACAACCAACAGCTATGAATGATGAATGGATCGAAGTGATCGAATCCTTTTCTCCTGATCACCTTACCAGTCAATGGGTCAAAATCGACCCAGGCTAAAACAAACGATAGATCGACTCAGTTCTACACCAATCTCTTAGTTACGGTATGTTTGCCAGCAAGATGCACCATGTGCAGGTATGCTAGGCATTTGGAGGATACGTTGGTGATCAGGGGGAATAGTCTTTTATCCCTTTATTCTTTCTAGGGATGACATCTCATTCATCTTGTAAGAAGGAAGTCGAATATTCCTTTATTGAATGAATGAATGAATGAATATACTTTATTGTACACCACAAACAAATTTACAAAGAACGTAACAGAGAGCAGATTACATGTACAATTTGGCGGTCTTATCGCTACATAGCGATCTCTTCCAGGCAACCAAAGGTGTAAAGGAATAAAACAGTGAATACTAGGTAGGTGGTGCAATATAAATATACCTAATATAATATCAATACATGCAATAAAATAACATATAAATAACTAATACATTAAAAAATATGATACACATATACGTACTGTTAGATTGTCCTATTCAGCACTTATAAAAAAAACACAGTATTGAAATTTCGACAACTATTTATTAATTAAATATTTTATTTTTACACAAGTTCGGACATAGAATTTCTACTATTACATGAAACTTATACGCGACTTGGATTATAACAGCGCGATAGCCCTAGTGAAGGGCTGAGTAGACCCGGAGTGTATTCTTAGCTTTCACTGATAACCAGCCGGCAGGCAAGAACCGGGTCCGTAGCTGGAGAGCAGTTTAGCTGAAGAACAACCAACTGACTGAATTTAGGAAAGTCTCGCGTATTTATAGCAAAATTATTGCTGATTTTCAATATTGCGTTTGAATGAACCAGCAATAATTGCAAGTCAGCATTTTACTTCAACAAATAGTGATGTGACAGTGAAATTAGGGATGTAACATCTCCCCCCTTTAAAACGGAACATACGGAATAGAGAAGAAGTATGTGAGTATAATCCAAGTAACGATATAGAAATTATAAATTTGAGGAGAGAACTTTAACTTAAGACTAATGGAATATAATACTAATGCAATAAAAATGATAATTATAGTGTACATTTAAGTTTTACAATAACTCAAGGTCTCGCCTTGGTGTATTAGAATCAGTACTTTCTGTATCATAATTTGTATTGACCATTTCAATATTGGACCTTGCTCGAATGTTTGTATGAGGTTTAGTCATACAGGTATTGACAATTTTAATACAACAGGATGTACTGTTTCTTCGATTATTAAGACAGAGACATTTATACAGTTTATAAGAAAAATATCCAAATACAGAGACAGATACTAGGGTAGTAATTATACTAAAATAATGGCTGTACTTAATATGGTAGGGTTGATTTTCGATTTTAGTCAGTTCTGCTTCATTTTGATTTAACTTATGTGAAGCATATTGTAACGAATCAAGATTCACATGAGATAGTTTAATAGGAGTTAAATATGGTAATGTTTGATTTACAGTAGCTTTAGAACAACAATCGTCTTTTATAATATTAAAATTTGGATTAGGAACATAGAAATTAATTTCGAATTCTTGAGACGGAACAAACTGTAGTAGCTTATGATAAGCTTTACAATATTTAGGTAAGTCTAAAATACCTGTCCCAACAATATTATAGTCATTCATTTTACCATCACAAGTTATAGATATCTTAGATATATCTGATTGGACATATATCCATCTATTGTTATTAAGTCTTTGCCATAAATCTATTTCACCTAATATAATCTTATAATTACAGGATTTTGGTATTCCTTTCACATGTTCAGTTAAAATACTCACTTCACAAATAGGATTTCCAACACTATTTTGTATATTTCCTAGTTTACACAAATAGTAATTATTATTTATTACTTTGCACTCACTTAAGTCTTGTAACGCGGAATATGTTAATTTATCTTGTGTCACAGCTAGAAATTTTGCGGATGGATTTATTAATGCAAAAGTATTTGGATTTTGAATGTCGTGTGGAGTCGGTAAAGCATATATGTGATATAAATTATAATCTACAAAAGTAACTAGAGGAATTCTGATGGCAAATATTAGTTTATTTTTGTTGATAAATGAAGATATTTCTGCGACATCCATTATTGTATGAATATTCTCAAGAGATAAATGTAAAGGCAAACTAGAAAGGATGTCATTATTTTTCGAATTTAGTTCGTTATACAACTGTATTGGACTTAGCACTGATGGATGAACTACATTCTGTTTCCCAAATAGAATAGCATTGATTAGATCTTCAAGGTTAAAATTGAGTATCATTAATGAACTTTCTAAGGCACTAAAAGTCATTGATAAATGTGATATTATTTCTAACTTATTGGTATTAGCTGAAACAGTGTCTAAAATTTTGCCTAAATTTCGAATATTGTTATTTAGAATATTTTCGTTTTCGTTAAGTTTGGCAATAGTATTGTTAAAAGATGAAATGGTAGAAGTTATTAAGTGAATATTTTCCTTCATAATTGAAGCCAGGTGTCTTTGATCGTCTTGAACCGCATTAATCGCGTCAGTAAAAGCCTTAGCGTCATCTTCGTCTAGAGAACCAAATAGTTGTTTCAAGATTGGACCACCTATACCAATCCAGGCAGACCTTTTAGATTTGTGAGTATTATTAGCATTAGTTAAATGGGATAAAGAGATGTAATTATTTTGAACATTGATAAAAAGACTTTCTAAAGGACTTAGGATATTCCAGCAATCAGTTTTGACTTTAGTAGATTGATGTGTATTACAGATTTGTTTACATGTTTCTAGAATTCTTTGTAATGTTTCTATTTGAGGCTGTATATAAGATAGATCAGAATATGTAACTATTTTCCAATGGTTGTTATAATATTTCAGTGCACCAATCGGATCGTAGAAAAGACCTGGACTATTAGTTATTGGTGTAATCATGTCTGGTCCTGCGAGGAGTCCTGGCGCGACGGCCCTGGAAGGGAATTATCATGGGCTGGTTTAATTTCATCAAAATGATATCTGACATGTTTACGATTAATTAAAAGAGTAACGTTATTATTGTTATGTACTTTAATAATTCTATATGGGCCTTTCCAAATGCTAGAAAGGGCTTTGCGTAATCTATGATGCTGCTTTAAATATACCATATCTCCGACATTATAAGTAATATTCCTAGTATTTTTATCGTAATAAATTTTGGAATTCTCTTTACTACGGCGGATATTTTCTCTGGCTATGTTTCTAGTATTTATAAGCTTTTGTTTCAAAGTTTTTATATAATCAGGGTATGTGACTGTTGGTTCGATATCATAAATGGAACTTGGCAGGTTTGGTTTACAACCAAATAGTAATTCATGTGGTGTAAAATTAGTAGAAGAATGAACAGACGAATTATATGATACAAGAGCAGTTGGGAGATATTTATGCCAATCATCTTGATTGTCGTTCACGTAAGATTTCAAGTATTCCTTCAATGTGGCGTGACTTCTTTCTAGAGCGCCATTAGTTTGAGGATGGTATGGAGTAGAAAAAAGATGTTTTATTTTGAAGAGAGAAGTTATTTGTTTGTATACTTCGGCAATAAAATGAACACCTTGGTCGGATAAAAGAGTCTTAGGAATACCAAAATGAGAAATAAACTTTATCAAACAGTCAGCTGTTTGTTCACCTGTTGAATTATTAATAGGGTAAACCATGGAGTATTTTGTTAAATCATCCTGAAACGTTACTATGTATTTGTATTTTTCCAGACCTGATTCGGGTAAAGGGCCAATGATATCAGTTGCTATTCTTTGGAGAGTTTCCTGGCATGTAGAGGTTATCTCCATCGGAGCTTTATTGCAAGCACGTAAAGCTTTATTTTGTTGGCACTGTGGACACCGCCTAACATATGATTCAATATCATTCTTCATACCTTTCCAAAAAAAAGAATCTTTGAGCTTATTATACAAACGTGTGGAACCAATATGTCCACCAATGGGAGAGTCATGATTATCTCTTAAAATCGTAGGAATTTCGTTAGGCTTAGGATAAACGAGTTTATTGTGGTAGATATTAATTTTAATATGTGTGTTATGAAAGATAAAAGATATGATTTCGTAAATTATAATAAATTCTAGTTTGTCAAATGGATTGGAAAAATCAGACATAGAAATTTCTTTTACATCAGGATGGAATATAATTAATTCATTTCGGAGACAGTTTAACACCTTAAATAATTCTCTATAAGTACAGGAATCATAGTGATGAATTTTAGTAAACATATGGATATATAATTTATTATTAACCTTAGTATCCTTTAGTGAATATAGTTCTTTCTCGAAATTTATAAAAAGATTCTTTGTCGTCTAGGAGGTTAATAATTTCTTCACAGTAAGGATTAGATGAGTCTAGATCAATAGAAGTAGGATACGCGATTGTAGAGCAGGGTGTTCTTAACAGATTTTGATTAAATTCACGGATTTCAGTACTATATACCGTAGGACTAGAACGAGATCGAAGAAATTTGGCATATGTAATATCGTTAGTAAGATCTATATCATTGATAGGATATATTATAGGAGGGCGAGATAGTGCATCAGCGTTGAGGTTAGTTTTCCCAGATTTATAAACAATTTCATAATCGTATTCTTC
Source organism: Parnassius apollo (assembly GCA_907164705.1). Classification (NCBI taxonomy): domain Eukaryota; kingdom Metazoa; phylum Arthropoda; class Insecta; order Lepidoptera; family Papilionidae; genus Parnassius; species Parnassius apollo. The sequence goes on along the minus strand of CAJQZP010000357.1, from coordinate 17,450 downwards.
TAACTTAAGTCTCCATCGAACTAATTTACTGCTAGGGTCTTTGCAATTAAATAACCAAACAAGAGGGCGATGATCAGTCACAATTTTAAATTTGCGTCCATAAAGATAGGGTCGGAAGGTTTTTACACCAAATAAAATAGCTAAAAGTTCTTTTTCTGTAGTGCTATAATTACCTTCGGCTCTATTGAGGGTTCGAGAGGCATATGCGATTGGAAGATCTTCGCCAATTTTTCCTTGTGAAAGTATTGCACCTAGAGCATAGTTAGAAGCGTCAGTAGTAAGAATGAATTCTTTAGAAAAATCAGGATATTGAAGAATAGGAGCACTAGATAACATTGATTTAAGAGTATTAAAAGCATTTTCTTGATCTTGAGTCCAATTGAAAGAAGCATCTTTACGAAGTAGTGAAGTTAGGGGTTTAGTAATTTTGGAGAAATCTTTTATGAATTTTCGATAGTATCCTATTAGCCCGAGAAATGATTTTATTTCCTTTGGGTTTCTGGGTGTTGGATACTTGGATACGGCCTTGACTTTGTCAGGGTTTGGAGAGACGCCCTTATCAGTGATCATATCACCGAGATACGCAACTACTCGTCGTAGGAATTCGCACTTATCTGGTTGTAGCTTAAGATTGTGCTTTCTGAGAGCATCGAAGACTAATTTAAGTTTTTCTATGTGTGAAGAGAGGCAGTGAGATGATTACATCATCAAGGTATATGAAGTAGTGGAGACCTTGAAGACCAGCGAGGACTGTATTCATAAGTCTTTGAAATGTAGCTGGCGCATTTTTTTAACCCAAAAGGCATCCTAGTGTACTCAAAATGACCATTAGGAACAGGAAAAGCTGTTTTAGGGGCATCTTCTGGATCCATGCGAATCTGATGGAAACCTGACACCAGGTCCAATGTAGTAAAGTACTTGCTATGGCCTAACTGATCCAGGATGTCAGTGATATTAGGGATGGGATAAGCGTCTCCGACAGTGACGTCGTTTAGTTTCCTATAATCTACGACTATACGCCATTTCTTTTGACCAGAAGCGTCTTGTTTTTTTGGAACTACCCAAATCGGAGAAGACCAGGGGGAATTTGAAGGCTTGATTATATTTTGATCGAGCATTTTTTGTATCTGTTTATTAACTTCTTCCTTATGACATTCTGGATATCTATAAGTTTTGACGTGAATTGGTTGTGAATTAGTAGTTTTAATTTTGTGTTCCAAGGTACTGGTGCAAGTAAGAATGTCTCCTTCTAAATAGAACAGATCGGAATATGCAGAGCATAAGTCAAAAAAGGCTTTTTGATTCTTCGGAATTAAGATGTGAAGTTCGTATTTGTTTCTTAATTTCACAGGATCTATTTGATATAGTATTTTGATTGATGGGATTAGAAAGATTTAGAGTGTTAATACTATGTAAATAATCATCAAAGAAGTAACAAGGGTTTAGAACTACGCAAAGAGATTTTATTTTGACATCTTCAGTATTAGTGTTAAGGATTGATACAGCGATATGATTGTTTTGTTTAAGTGTAACGAGACAACTAGACAAAAACACACCTTTCTGAATTTCAGACTTATCGATATATCCAGTAGTTACTTCGGGATTTAGAACATAGCATTCTACAATCATTTCAGAACGTGCTGGAATAGTATATTCTGGTTTGGAAAAATGAATTTGTAGAACATGATTATTTATGTCTAAAATCTTATTCCTGTAATCTATTTTAGAATCATGAGACTTGAGATAATCGTTACCCATAATACCATCAAATTCTACATCGACACAATCTGGTATTAAATGAAATTTGCCGAAAATAACGTCATTATTTGGAAATATAAAATCTAATTGAAAGTGACCAAGACTTTTTAAGTATTCCGTATTTTTGTCGATTCCTTTAAACTGAACAATTTCTGAAACTAGTTTTGGTTGAATTTGCATTGAGGATTGTTTTATTAGTGATACACCTGCACCGGAATCAACTAAAAGAACTAGTAACTTATCGGAATATTTAGATTTGATATGCACATGAGGCAAATGTATTTTATTGTTATAATTAATTTCAAATAAATTAGAATACGAATCAGAAACATTATTTAAATTGTTATTTTCATTGTATGACATGGTAGATAACATAGTTGCATTGTACTTTGAGGATTTAGTAGGAGTATTTGATATAGTAGATTTGGTAGACTTATTAGATTTAATAGACATGGTATTTGATTTAGAGGATTTAGTAGATTTTGTATTAGATACAGTGGATTTAGTAGATTTTGTATTAGATGATACAGTGGATTTTCTAGGTTTAATGTTAGATTCTGTGGATTTGGAATTGGATTCAGTGCTTATAATAGATTTAGTATTAGATTCAGAGGATTTAGTAGGATTAGTATTAGATTCAGTGGATTTAGTATTGAGAAATTGTCTCGTTAAGAGATCAAAAGCGTAGGTTTGAGTTGAAGATTCCGTACGACGCGTAACCGGAACCTTATTTAGTTTAAATTTTCATCTAGTTCAGAGTTTTAATTATCAAATTTATTATCAAAATCGCTTATTGGTGTGAGATTATGTACCTGTTTTTGAAATTGATTGGTAGAGTTATTACTTTTACGAGAGTTGTTAAATTGGCGTCTACGACATTGAGATATATCATGACCTATGTTTTTACAATATCTACAAAAGTTATTATTTTGCGAGTTTGAAGACGTAGAAGGTTGAGCCTGATTTGGGATTTCATTTTGAAAGTTGTTAATATGGCGGCGATTTAAAAACATGTTTTTTCTGAATGGCCTAACTTGCCGCAAAGTTTACATTTTGGTCTATATTCGGAAGGTCTAGTAGATTGAATGTAATTTTGTAGTTTTTCTTCCTGGATAGCGAGATTTATAGCTTCTTGTAAAGAGGTAGGATTACGATACCTTACGATATTTGAAATGTGGCTAGGTAAGCCCAGTAAAAAGGTATGTAGCGCCAAGTCTTCTGTACTGGCGATTCTGCCTCTTATTTCACCAGGGTCCCTAGTGGAATGTGTAATGTCCGTCTGTAAACGTGTGAGGTATGTCTCTATTCGTAAACTATACAACTATACTGTGTGACAGACTCGTTCGATTTTTGTTTGCAACTTTGTAAGTCTAAAAGTAAGTGATCCCTATGTTTGGTTTCGCCAAATGTCGATTTTAAAAAATTGTTTCAATTCGGACCAGGTTTCAAAAATTTTAAGAGAGCAGGCGGACTCAGCCTTGCCTTCTAGTTGGGAAATTATGTATTTGAATAAGATACTTTGTTGCGATGCGGTAGCTAGGTTTAAAGCATTTTCGCAATTTCTAATAAATGGTGATAATTTATTCCTGTCGCCATCGTATGCCTTAATAAATTTAGTGAGAATTGAAAGATTTAATTCCTCTATGCCTACAGTCTGCAAACTTGAACACGACTGAACGTTTTTCTTTTCAAGTTTACTACTTTCATTAACCATTTTTAAAGAATTAATTTAATTAATTACGTGAAACGGAGTAGGAAATTAAGAGTTTTATAAAATATCCACACGCAAAATAATGCAAATGACAAAAATAAATTAACGTGAATCGAATAACAACACTCACAGTATTATTAGTAGATACAGCGATTTCATGGAAGCAGTGGCGGCTCGGTGACGTCGGTGTCGGGTGACGGTGCGACGATGCGGCGGAAGTGATGAAATGTGCAGCGTTTGCGGTTGGTACGGGTCGATGCTTAAACCAAGTGTCGCGATGTATTTTATGTAGAAATATTGCTGACACGTCGTCTGCGATGACTAGGGTTGGCGGCGGCCTTTACAGCGTCAGGAAGACAGGCAAAGACAGCAGGTGGCCAACTTGCTAGTTCAGGATCGCGAGTCTGGACCGATTTCTGTGTGGAGCTGGTCGTCGTCAGGAGTAGGCGACCCGAGGGATTTCAGAAATCCCTTTTCTTCTGACACCAAATGTTAGATTGTCCTATTCAGCACTTATAAAAAAAACACAGTACTGAAATTTCGACAACTATTTATTAATTAAATATTTTATTTTTACACAAGTTCGGACATAGAATTTCTACTATTACATGAACTTATACGCGACTTGGATTATAACAGCGCGATAGCCCTAGTGAAGGGCAGAGTAGACCCGGAGTGTATTCTTAGCTTTCACTGATAACCAGCCGGCAGGCAAGAACCGGGTCCGTAGCTGGAGAGCAGTTTAGCTGAAGAACAACCAACTGACTGAATTTAGGAAAGTCTCGCGTATTTATAGCAAAATTATTGCTGATTTTCAATATTGCATTTGAATGAACCAGCAATAATTGCAAGTCAGCATTTTACTTCAACAAATAGTGATGTGACAGTACGTATATACATAAACACACACACACATATACATATACATATATATATATATATATATATATATATATATATATTTTTATATATATATATCTATACATATATATACATACATATACACATATACACATATATACATACATATACATACATATATCCTCAAATATATACCACTAACAATAACATAAACAAATAAATACAAAACTACATAATCACATAATTTATCCTAATGCTTTTCAAATGATTGAGACAAGTAATGCTCTTTAAGAAGTCGCTTAAAGACTACAATAGTATGAGCTTCGCGTATATACAAAGGTAGGGCGTTCTAGAGCTTAATAGACTGTACAGTAAATTTATTAAAGAAAGATGTATTGTGAGTTGGTACCCTTAAAATGAGTTTTCTTGAACAGCGTAAAGGTTCCCCTGGAAGCCCAACAAAACTAAACTTCTCCTTAAGATAAGGAGGAGTAGAAGGGTGAACTAAGACACAGTACAGAATAGAAAGAATATGCATGTTCCGGCGAAATTGGATAGGTAACCACTTGAGACGTGAGCGAAATTGGGAAATGTGGTAAAATTTGCGCAATCCAAATATGAAACGAATACTAGTATTTTGAAGTCTCTCAAGCTTAGCTAGCTGGTCTTTAGTTATGTCTACATAGATTGCGTCAGCATAGTCGAGAATCGGAAGGAGAAGAGACTGTGCGAGCATAATTTTTGTAGGAATGGGAAGAAATGATCGAAGGCGACGCAGTGAACTAAGAGCGACAAAGGTTTTCTTACTTACCTCATTCAGTTGGCGTTTCCAATTTAAGGAATTATCAAGGTAAATTATAAGAGTCTAGTCACCATTTATTTCACAATTTGCCATATAAACCCATATTCTTTAGCTGAACCTGATGGTAGTGTTACGCGCTCAAGTCGACGATACACTAGCGCCATCTAGTGTCAGGAACGAGAGCGAGGGGAGCATTGAGAAAATGACATCACAAATCACTCAACCGACAGCGCCTAGTCGAAACTCGAACGCTCGGTACCTTGCGCGTGTTTACTTGAACATTCTGGATATTTCTTTGCTAATTTAAATATATAGGCGCTGCAAGATGCGATCGAAGTAGTAGTGTTGATTTGGCGAAACAAGCGAAGCTTCGTAGCGGAATAAAGTGAATAAGTGTGTTTAATTATTAGTGTTTTTAACTTTAATTTGTGTAAAGTAAATTAAAGTGTTAATTTAGGTAATTTTATCGGCAATTTTTATTGTCACGAACCTCAAGCTCGTAACAATTGGTGTCAGAAGTGGGATAAAATCATGCCGATTTTACCTAAGGAGGAAACCGAGGGTGTCCGTACCCGAAGTCAACGCCAGCAGGAGACGGACCAACGAAGATTTGGTGGTGCAACGCCGCAGACGTCGGAAGGCCAGCCACCGGCTGAAGGCCCGTCGGTAGCTCCTACATCTGCAGCACCTGACTTAGGTGCTCTGATGGTGATGCTGCAGGAGCAGGCTCGCCGACAGGAGGAACAGGCTCGCCGACAGGAGGAACAGGCTCGCCGACAGGAGGAACAGGTCCGTCAGTTGAAAGAACAGCTGCAGGGCGGACAAGAGGAGCAGGCCTGCCGACAGGAGGAACAGGCCCGTCGGTCGGAAGAGCAGATGCTCCTCATTAAGGACCTTCATGCTACCTTTGGGAAAGAGATAAAGGAGGTGAAGGATAAGGTTGCTCAACACGACAACCGCCTGTCGGAAGCTGAAACCCAAATCAAGGAAGCTAAAACCCAAATCGACCAAGTGAACAATCGGGTTGATTACGTGGTGGCTGACGTGAAGAAAACGCTGGACGAACTTCAAACTGGGTGATGGAACTACAGCTCCCGTAGTAGCTACTACACCTTCGCTACGTGGGTTCAAAGTGCCACCGTTCGACGGGACTTCTTCCTGGTCAGCCTACAAAATCCAGTTCGAGGCTGTTATGAAGGCGAACGGCTGGAATAAAAGTCAGGCCATGACTGCTCTCACACTAGGCCTGCGCGACCAGGCCTTAACAGTCCTGGAAGCTCTCGGTGAGGAAGTGACTTATGAGCAACTCCTTGAGGCATTGGAGGCGAGATATCGTGACGCTCACCTGGAACACGTCTTTCGTGCGCAGCTTAAAGATCGTGTGCAGCGATCAACGAAAACCTGCAGCAGTGGGCTCTAGAAGTGGAGAAGCTGGTGCGAAAAGCATACCGGTCTGTACCTGCGCTCATTGAAGGGAACCTGGTGCAGACATTCATCGACGGCATCCGCGACCTGGAAGTCAGAGCTGCTGTGAGGCTCGGGCACCATGAGACGCTTAAGGACGCCTTGGCCCATGCACTGGAAGTGGAAGCCGTGCGGCAGGATCATCGTTCCCATCGCGTCAGGGAGGTTGCAGCAGCTACAGTTCGCGACCGCAACAAAGGATACAGCCCAAGGTGCTATGGCTGTGGGGAAAAGGGCCATCTTCGATCCAGCTGCCCTAAGCGAACCCTAGAAAGGGAAAGTGAACGGTATCAGGAGGGTAGTGCAGCTAACGGCACTGCCTGGCGGCGACAGGATCGTCGTTCACCTCACGCTAGGGAGGTTGCAGCAGTTACGGTTCGCGACCACAATAGAAGATACAGCCCTAGATGCTATGGCTGTGGGGAAAGTGGCCATCTTCGGTCCAGCTGCCCGAAGCACACCCAAGGAAGGGAAGGTGAACGGTCTCAGAAAGGAAGTGCGGCTAACAGCACCGCCCAGCAGCAGCAGGAATACGACTTTACTATCAGACACGGCAGCGGGAAAATCTCACGGCAACACAGATGCATTGTCAAGAAGACCTTGTCCTGAAGATGGCAACCATTGTAGTAGGCAAGGTAAGGAAGTGGTATCCGTGAGGATGCTCAGAACAGACCACCTCAGCAACGGGTGGAAGGACAGCCTACGACATGCACAGCAGGAAGATCCGGACATCAAGCCGATTCTGGGATGGATGGAGGCCCGTGCTACCAAGCCTAAGTGGAAGGAGGCCTCAGCGATGAGTTCAACCACGAAAAGCTATTGGGCCCAATGGGACAGCTTGCTGCTTCAGGATGGAGTCCTGTGCCGTAAATGGGACAATGGTCGAGGAGACAGCTGTCGTCTGCAAATGGTCGTCCCTAAAGCTAAAGTGCCGAATGTTCTACAGCTGTGCCATAATGGTCGTTCAAGAGTCCATCTGGGAGTTAAACGAACTCTACTGAAGGTCCGAGAACAGTTTTACTGGGTCCATTATCGTGACGATGTCGAGGATTGGTGTCGTACATGTACAAGTTGTGCGGCCGTGCGGGGACCTCAGACACGTAGTAGAGGAGCACCTGAAATTGTACATTGTTGGTGCACCACGGGATAGAACAGCCCTTGACATTGCGGAGCCGTTACAGAAAGGCGCAAGAAGGACTCCTAAGATCGTCCATGTGAATCGCTTGGCGCGTTATTATGGGGCCGATAATGCTCGGGACGAGCATGTCTTAGGAGGGGGCAGTGTTACGCGCTCAAGTCGACGATACACTAGCGCCATCTAGTGTCAGGAACGAGAGCGAGGGGAGCATTGAGAAAATGACATCACAAATCACTCAACCGACAGCGCCTAGTCGAAACTCGAACGCTCGGTACCTTGCGCGTGTTTACTTGAACATTCTGGATATTTCTTTGCTAATTTAAATATATAGGCGCTGCAAGATGCGATCGAAGTAGTAGTGTTGATTTGGCGAAACAAGCGAAGCTTCGGAGCGGAATAAAGTGAATAAGTGTGTTTAATTATTAGTGTTTTTAACTTTAATTTGTGTAAAGTAAATTAAAGTGTCAATTTAGGTAATTTTATCGGCAATTTTTATTGTCACGAACCTCAAGCTCGTAACAGCATGTTGATGGTGTTACCCGTATACCTACAACAATCCTCGCCTAGGAATTTAAATGTATTGTCATCCTTGATTACTGAGATAGAACACCTCGCTATCAGTTAAAAAGGCTTCGGTTCTCTACACTCAACATACAAAACACAGCAGTATTTCACACGGTTATTTTATGAGAGCGTGGTCTTTAACTGGTTGACTGAACCTATTGGTGCTGAAAACATAATATACCTAGCTGCAGTGTATTTCTACTACGTGCAACATTGTCCGTGTTCAGCAGTGGAATTTTAGGAGTCGATAATGAAAAAGCTAAAAGTACTTAGAGCAATAACGTTGCTCAAAAAAGTATAAAGCGAAAATTGAAGCGACAGCAGCCTAATGGCAGGGCGCGGACCGCGAACTCAAAAAGGTCGTGGGTTCGAATCCGCCATTCGACTACTGGCGTGAACCACTCGTAACACAAGCAATTTAAGCTTACCACGAGTCGTTAAGGGGAATATTAGTAATGTTTATAATATTGCTAATATTCTTTTTACTAAAAAAATGCCTCACTAATATTGCTGAGAGATGAATTCATAAGACCTAAGGCAGTGTATTACCTCTATAAGACGCGGTGCTTGCGCCCTGCCGTTTAGGGTTGATATTTGTCCAACATGAAGTAAGCGTGCGACATTCGGTAAAAAAAATTTACTATAACTGAATATTTTTAATTATTATCAAAAAATAAATAATCAAAGTGATCAAAGTAGCCAACGAAATATCTATTTTCAATGAGATGCCTTTCATATTCTTGAACTATGATATGATTATGGATTTAAAGAAAGAGATACTTCTTAGAAAATTTCATCGAGAGTATAAGTTAGTATGCATTGTCTCCTAGATTTATTCATCATTATTGTCTATATAAGTAACTAGTCCTACAATCATTTACGTTCGTACGTCCTTTCTGAGCAAATTCTGTCCACATATATATTTTTTTTTATTTCTAAGCACCTGTTAGCTTTCACTTTAATGATAATTATACAATGGCTTTTTATGAGTATAACAACTTACTAATAATCAATCAATAATCATTGTAATACGTGATCAAAAAACAAAAGAGATTCGATGAAAGGTGCACGAGCACGAGCTTTAAATCGGATTTAACCTCGAACTGCAGAAATGTTTCCAAATTTTCTTTTTACGCTACGAAACAGAGAGTGAAAAATGAAGCTTGATTGATTTGAATACACTTAGAAAAATGTCATTTTCAATCAGTTCCTTTTGCTTAACCCATCTTGAATAACAAAACCTACCACGTTTAATACTTAAAAATTAACAAAATTAATCATTCGTACACGTCTGGGCTAAAGCTAGGCTAGAGCACTACAATAACATGAAACTGTGTCTAAATTCCCACCTTCTACTATAGTCACACTTAACAGGCATTCAGGCAATTCTAGCATGGCACTAGATCATTTTTGCTATATACATACGATATTATATTATACCAATGTTTGATATTAATATGTTTCTTTACCATGCAATAAAAATATCGAATTATGTTCTCAGAGAAATTGTTTTTTTCTTTTTGTTGAAAACCGCTATTTAAATATCTCACTAATCAACTTGGGTTAATTGTAAGAACTTGACAAAATATTGCAATGCAACGTCGACATTTAACTGGATAAGAGATGTTAAGAGCTGTAGGAATTCAGCAGGCTGGTACTTTTCAACTAGCAATAGGTTAGGTAAATGTGATGTCGAGGTTGTGGTCACGCTATCATAATACAGGGGAGGTGGCGGAGAGACATCTAAGACCAAGCCGCATTACTACACCCAGACAAGCAAAAGCCGTTTTTTGCAAATTTTTGCGAGAAGGCAACCAAATGACACGGCGAGGCGATTGTCCAAAGGCAGAACATCAGGTGCTTGTGAGTGACCAAATTGTAAGGAGACTGCACGAAACCAACCTTCATGCTCGTAGAAGATTAGGGTTCCAGCTCTAAGAAGAGGAAATAATGGACGAAAACTGCAATGGGCTAGAGAACATGTGAACTTAGAACCCCATGAAGGTCGTTGGTGCTTATCACGAATCCCGATTTGGTTTTCATCCTGATTCGAAGAGAGTACACACATACCCTTATGAGCCGTGGTAGCTCAGATTGTTAGCGCTCGCTGTAAATTTCGCAATACGCGAGCAAACCGGGTTCGATCCCTGCCGGCACCAATGAAATTGTTAATTTCAATTTTAAGTACTGATTTACCACGTGCTCGCCGGTGAAGGGAAACATCGCGAGGAAACCTGCATGTCTGAGAAATAAGAAAAAAAAATATTTCGAAGACACGTGAAGTTCGCCAACACGCACTGGGGCAGCGCGGCGGACATTTCCTTGCCTTAAAACCCTCTCAGAAATGAGACGAAGCCTGTGTCCAGCAGTGGGACGTATATAGGCTGCAACTTTACTTTACTTTTTTACACACATCCCTGAGGAAAGATTCTGTTCGTACAATCTGTCTTCAACACTCAAGAAGTTGATCCAATCCAATGTGGTACAATTATGGAATGGCAGGAATTAATTTTAGGGAATTAATGGACCTCGTTTGGATACAGGGTACTGTGGTGGCTGAAATATCGTAATTAGGTACTAGAACCAACAATCTTACCACATCGAACACACATGGGTTAAAAATTTCCTGCTTTTACAGGACAGTGGCCGTCCAGGGTGGTAATAGTCCGGTTGCACGAACTTGATGACATTGATTGAGGGCCGTGACATCATATTCTCTCTCTAGATTTGAATTCCCTAGAGAATGATTGGGATATGCTTCAAAGAAAATCTCTGAAGAATTTTCTAGAAAATATTGTTTCAAAAGAACAACTATTTATGCATCTCAGCAGGACCTAGGACAATATTCCTAAACAGGATATTAACTATCTTATTCTAAGTATGCCCAACCGATGCAGATGCGTTATGAATGTAATGGGCGCTTTTACCGATTACTAATCTTAGTGTATTACTTTAACTTTGTTTAGATTGCATATTAACCACTTTGCTTTTGTTTAGCTTACCGACACAGATGTAAGACGTTTGACCCTAAGGGTGGCAATTAAGCTAAATGTACAAATAATCAACGGGAGAGGCCCATGACCAGCTGAAAACTTTTACGGGCTGACGTTGATGATGATGATGATAGTACTAACACTTTATTATTCATTTATCATCACAGCATGTCAAAGCTAAATTAATGAAGTCCACTGCTGAACATAGGAATCCCCCAATAAGGTCTCATAATGCCTTTTTTATGGTTTATTGACAAATTGCAACACTAATAACAGGCAACCAAAACATGAAACAAATTTAATAGCAGTATTCTTTTTTTGAATTAGGTAAACGCGTTATTGACAATGTGAAGGCTTTATTAACAGTTTTGTTTCCAAATTTATTATATTATTAGACATACAAGTTGAGGTACAAGATCGAGTAGAGGTCAGTTTGTACAACCTAGCAGCGCAATCTTCTATTCGTATCACAAGTGTAACATTTGTGCCCAATATTCCCTAAAATAAAATAGACTTTGTTCTATAGTATTACCGGGCTGCTAATGATGGTATGTTATTTAAAAAAATCTTATTTTGTATATGGCTGTATTTTGGACTTAAAACCACATTCGAATCTACGTAGTGGCTACTTACGGAATCAACGCAATAGAGTAAGTAATTTCATACAAGCATGAGTCTAGCTATGTAGGCCGATTGGTTGGCGATAAGGTGCAATTGCCTTGCACGCCAATTGCTGTGTATAGTTACACGTCTTCGATTTTATACGACTTAGACACGTTATAACTAATTAGTTGCATACGTTTAAATGACAATCATAATTTTTACTGTAATTTCGTTTCTATTTTGATAAAAATACTTTTCGAAATAACGAATCCATATCTTTGATGGTCTAATTATTTGGCTATCTCTTTTAGAAATAATTTATTGGTTTAAGAGCAACTTAAATGATTTCTTAATTCCCAAGACAGCATTAAAAGTGTATGTATTTATAACTACTTAAAATGATAAAAGACTTTAAAAATGTTAATACTATTAACGTGTAACACTACAAAAGAATAAAAAAAAATAGTAATGTACCTCTCAGGTGTAGCTAGCGTGAGGTTTGGTGCAGGAAACGCTCCGTCCGCAGCACATATGACGTTCACAGTATCATCGTCAGTCTTGTTCTGGATCAGACGGAAGTTCGTCTCCGGTACTGAAACATGACACTTCTAAGAATATTTTGCAACATGCAGGTAAAGGTTAATGAATTGTAAAAAAAATGGCGCGTGCTAAGATGGCGAACTTCTCTTGCGTAATAAGTTCGCGTTAAGGTTCTCGAAGCATTTTTTATTAATTTTATACTCGCTCTTTGATAATAATTATTTTTGTCGTTTACAGTTTCTGTTTATTTTTATCTCATGAGCTGACTTTTAAGACCACTGCTAGACATTTTTCTTTTCAGGAACGTACCAGCTCACGAATTATACGTAATAGTTTTCACACACAGTCCACCTAATGGTAAGTGGATGCTGGCAACTAAGAAGGATGCCACGTATCTAATAAGAAGAGTCTCAGGTTCCCTACACTCATCATACGAAACACAGCAGCATTGTGCTGCTATTTTACGCTAGTATACTGTGAGAGCGTGGTCCTTCTCTGATCGTGCCGACTCATCCGTGCTTCAAGTACAATATAGATGCAGCGTGGCCCTACCACGTATTAATAAGAACAGTGTCTTGTGGTGGCGGCGCATTAAGATGAATCATTATTCCATATAAGGAGGCCCGAACTATCAACGGAGAGCACAATACTGTGTCACAAGCAAACTGTGCGGTGGTGCGTGTTTCTTGGATTTGTCTAAAGCCTTCGACTGTGTGTCTTACAGAATCCTATGGCGGAAACTAAGATACGAAAGTAGCTTAAGACCAGAGTTGGTTTCACTGCTGGAATACTGTCAGACTGACACAGTTAGATAGAGTAACGTCTTTAGTGAGCCCTATAAACTAGAGTGTGTAGTGAGGCAGGGAGGACTGACGTCACCCAGGCTGTTTAATATTTGTGTTCACAGACTGATTGAGAGGCTCAGCAGAGCAGGTGTCGGTTGCTCAATAGACGGTGTTTCGATGAATAACTTTAGTTACGCAGACGACATGGTTCTATTGAGCCCCTCAGTCAGCGGGCTTCGTAAACTGTTGAGAATTTGTGAAGAATATGCCGAAGAGACTGGACTCAGCTACAACTCAAAAAGAGTGAATTTATTGTCTTCAGAGGTAAAAACAAACCACTGGACTTCCAAACACGTGGCACGGCTCTGAGACAAGTGGCTGAGTTTAGGTACCTCGGACATATTATAACTGAACGCCTGGATGACGACAGCGACATGACCGAGAGCGCCGAGCGCTGTCGGTCCGGGGCAATATGTTGGCTCGCAGATTTGCACATAGTACGACACAAGTCAAGTTAACTTTGTTCAAGGCATATTGCCAATCCTTTTACACGTGTAGTCTGTGGACTAACTATACGCGGCGAGCCTACAGTGCTCTGCGTGTTCAGTACAACAATGTGCTGAGGGTAATGTTGAGGAGGCCTCGACACTGTAGTGCGTCAGTAATGTTTGCGGATGCTCGTGCGGATGACTTCTACGCGATCATGCGCAAGCGTGCTGCGTCCATGATGAGCAGGATATCGAGGAGCTCTAAACCCTTCCCAGGACATTGGCTGTGAACCTGGATAGCCCTCTCCGGAGAACTTAGAATGGTGCACACACCAGTACCAGGAGAACCCCACCTGGGTTACGCTATGTGAGGCTGGGTGTAGGTTAAGTTACTGATATAGGATAACTACCATTGTTATTAACATTTTAATATCAATTTCTATTTTATTTTACAACTAACATTAAGTTAAGGTTTGTTTTACTAACAATCATGACTATTGTTGGTCGAAATAAAGGATTTTATTATTATTATAATCTCATGTGTTTTGTACAAGGCGACAGATGGAAACAGAAACAGGAGATGAGCAACGGTATCTATCAAATGAGAAGTGAAAATAATAAAAAAAAAACCGCGTTTCTGAGGAATCCGTGCTCGAATCACGGACGGAATAATTGTTTGTATTGCTTACAAATAACTGTTTTGTTAATAAAGGATGTTTGTCATATCATAGTTTCACACTCTGCTGAATAAAATCGTTAGACTTAGGTCAGCTTAACAACAAGTGGATACACACACAATGAAATCAGAGAAAACATGTACATGGACTATTTAAATAGCACGTTCTGGCAGTTTAGTTTACCTTACCTATGCTTACATGTGGTAAGCACACAAAACATAAGAAGTTAATTTTGAATATTCCAGGCTTACGTGTTATCATCAATATACAACATGTAACATAATTAACGCTCATCCTTATAGTAGTTTGTTCAGAATCGTTTACTGAATCGATTTCTATCATTTTTAACTATGGGTAATTTTTTATCCCAAAAATAATTAAAACTACGTAAATTACAATCACACTAAATCTGTACAGTCAAAACAAACTGAAATGGACCGTAACTTAAGGCAATAAGACTTTTAAGAATGCAGTTTTATCGTATTATTATTAATTCTGTCATTCAATAAAAATAAAGAAAAATGAACTTTATTTCAAGCACGTTAAAGTCTTTGCGTTCGTGGATTTGTACTGTGACCACATTCTCCCGGAATTAGTATAAATAATTTGATAAATAATCAATGTATAAAAATGTTTAATTAAGAATTCAGTGTATGTATTATGATTATAACATAATATACTAATTGGGGTGTCTGAGGGTGTGCGTTAATTACGTTACATTTTGTATAACTAAAGTGCCATATCCTAGATCCTCAAGTACAACTCAACAACTCTTTACGTAATAAATATGTTGAGCATTTCAATCGATCATCGTCATAAAGCATTCATTTTAGATTGTTACTTTAATTAAGGCAGGTTTAGTTGATATAAGCTATATTACAAACGTATATTACATGAGAAAAATTGGTTTGTTGTTTATTCTAGCCAGAAAAACTTGACAAGAGCTTCGGCGTACGGGTTGCTTCTGCCACAACACCGCACCGCTGCGTTTCGAGGCAGTTTTCGATATGCAACAACCAAGTGTTGAACAACTTGCCGCCGCCGTTCCGTAATATGCAATCGATACATAGCTTCCGTCAAAAATTTAAATTGTTCCACTTAGATCAGCAATCTCAATGTTAAGTAGTGCAGATAATTTCATAGTATGTAATTTTATAAATAATGTATGAGCGTGTATATGTGCATGTATGTGTGCTTGTTTATATTTATGTATATATATGTACATACATATATATGTATATGTGTGTGTGTGTTTGAGTATGTATATATTATTTATTGAAATTATGTAATGAAGCGGTGTACTGCAGCTGGTTTGTGTATTTGTTTGTAGCTTAAACTTAATTACGTTCCTGAGTGAATTTCAATGCAACCTCTTACAGTATTAAGAATATTTTATAAGAATTGTCACAATATTACAAGAAATAAATTTTTGTCATTATATTTGGTTTAACACAACAGAACTGCCCTCTACACATAAAGAATATATAATATATGTATATATATTTTTTATATTTATTTGTGTATTTTTATTTTAAATATATAAGGGTGCCACTGAAAATCCGGGTTGGGGTGTTGTACTTCTGATACATTCCAACATATCCTGAATGGCTTTCCTTTTTGGAGCAGAGCAGCATTAACGGGTGGATTATCTTTGTAATACACCTTATGCATTACTCCTTATTCTCTAGTTCTTTATTATTATTATTATTATTTTCTTTTTTTATGTTATTGTTTGCTTTTTTGTTTTTTTTTTGTTTTACCATATCTATAAACAAGGAGTGAATGTCCTGTTTTATGATTTCTATGTATATATTTTTTTTGTTTGTATGACTACTTAAATGTTATGTGTTTTATGTAATCCACTTGAGTGTGTTGCATGTGCCAAATAAAATCTGTTTCTTTCTTTCTTTCTTTCAAAAAATCTGATTCCAATAAAGTCCTTAATATTGAACCGGACCGCTTTAGCCACATAAATAGGTAAGAGGGTCCTATACATACTTCTAGGCAGAAAAACAAGAGTTTCTAGAAATAAATAATCTTGATATTTTGTTCTTATTCGTTAGGAATTTGTATAATATATAATTCATATTATGCACATTATATACTGTAAAAACTGCTCATAATGTATAAATGTACAAAATATAATGACTTTTTATAAATGTATACTGATCAGTGATTACAACTAATTCAATACCGTCCCCTTTATATAATTATTTTCAAAATAGTTCTGCACGGGGCAGCCTTTTGATACAAACAGGCTAATTGACAACCGCACGGACACCCGATACCGTTCACATCAGAAACCACTTTAATGTTCCTCTTCGAATAGTTTGGTGGTATTTGCGGAAGCCTTTTCCGTCTTCGGAGTAATAAATACATACATATGTTATCATATTAGAACTAACCAATGATTACAATTTAAAAAATATCTAACGAATAAAACATCTGGTTGATTAACTATCGAAATATTTTTTATACATATATTATATTTCCATACGTAGTAGGGCGCTACAGCTATATTATGGTTGTATCATGATTGGGTCGGCTCGACCGGGGCAGGACCACGCTCTCACAGAACGCCAGTGTAAAGTAGCTGCTTAATACTACTGTGTTTCGTAAAGTGAGTGTAGAGATCCGGAGACCTTTTTTTACTGAAAACGAGGCATTCCATCTAAGGCCTCAGATGCCCATGATGTCCATGTGCCGCAGCATCCATTTACCATCAGTTGGTATGTGTACTCACTTGTCGCCCTTATTTTATACAAAAAACATATGTGATTTATCTCATGAATAGCTATCCAACCGATTTATTGAACTATGTCAGCGCTAACTTCTGTAAGGTAAAACAAAAATATTGCATAAGCAAACGTTAGAACAGCCTAAACTCTTTTTATTCTTTGTAAAGCAAAAACTTCATTATCAACTATCAAGTGTCAGTTGATGTCCGAGCTATTGTTCTTGTAGTTTGTTTTAAACTCGTCTTATTTTGTTTGTAATTTCATATATTACAATTGCAATTGCAAAGAAAAGAAAGCGTTTTGCGTAATGATTTCATATATTTACGCG
>CAJQZP010000356.1:0-27083 GCA_907164705.1 Parnassius apollo | reverse complement strand
CTTGAGTCATGAAATAATGTACGAAGCGCAGATAGCGTGATATTTTTAATTTGTTCCGATCTTCGTCTTGTAAGGGTTCAAAGAAAGTAGCTGCTTGCAGCAGAAGCAAATAGATGTGTAAAAATAACAATGCGTATGATCTTCGAGCGGAACACAGTTATTAAGTGATATCACTGTAAACCTATGGATTCACAAATTGAATTTTTATTTTTGGTTTAGACTCTTTTTTTTTTTTCAATTTAAGTGCTCAGCGGAACTAGGCTAGAACCATATAACTATATAACACCTGCTTAATATTTGAGACATAAAACTTCGGGGACAAGTAACGTTTTTAACACGCATAGGAGATGCGTTGCTACCGTTGAGGACTAAGAAGGAATGCTTTTAATTACACTAGCTCTCTATATCGTTCATGGCAGAACACAATGGGCGGCAGAAATAGATAGAGGGTGGTACCTATCCATACGAACTGCTAGGCAGAAAATAAATTGTACCGCCTAGTAATGATTGCCTGACCGATGATAAGGATCAGCATCGTTGATGCAGCAGCAACGGATTTGCCCTCACAAACCTGTATATCTAGTATGATCTCGATCGTGTTCCAATGTATGTACTGTGAGCACTGTACAGTGGTTTAAAAGTTAAAAAAAAGTGTGATACTTTATCAACGGTCCAAAACATACTTGAAAAATAGTTTGTCTATGATTTTTCACAAAATCTCTTTTATTATATCGACGTTAACGAATTATTTATCAAGGATATTGCAGAACCGTGTGGTGATCGCGTAAGAATCAGAAACAAACATTTTTAGTCAATACATATTATAAATAACACTTATTTGTTTAATTATATTACTCTTCTATTCAATTTAGCACTGGTTTGGAAAAACCTTTGTCCTAGGAAGAACCAGCAAGAAACCCAGCGATAACAGTTTACAAACATATACAGCCTGATGTTACACAATTAACAATAAATCAAAATTATAAATAGCTTGGTAGCTAAGTAGTAAGCTTGGTAGTAAGAAAATCATTTGTACAAAGTAAATAAATTATTGTGTTTATTGCTACAATTTTTTTTAAATAAGCTTAAAGTAGACGTTATAATTTTTTTGATAAAAATTACTCATTTTACAATTAAATGATTCACGAAAATTTTGTCACAAATTTTAATACTTCTACGTTAGAAAACTGTTCGCGACGGCCTAACAACCTTAAGAAACAAAATGATAAAGAATATTGTTTTATGTATTAATAGTGAAATACCAAGAAAACTGAGTGAAAACGTGTATTAATATAGTTATTTAGCATATTTATAACTCTCAATATGTTTGTATAGAATGTCGTTTTGATAACAAGTAATATAAACCACTTTTATTATATACCAAAAAATCGACCAATCACAGCGCGTCTTACCGTGGAACTCTCTAGAAGTTTTTTAATTAACTGCGTAATAGATCATACTAAAATTAATGAAAATAATTTTATGTCCTAAAAGAGTTATAAATATGACATTTAATTAGCATATGGCTTATAGATTAAGAAAGTATAGGAATATTTTTGTATAATTAAACGCATTTCGTAGTTATAGAAAAATTAAAGAATTAAAATGCCCAAATATTATGAAAATTTGGGACATTTCGTTTAATAACTTTTTACAATGTTAATGTTTTTAATAACCTTTATGATATACTAATAAAGTACCAGACTACCGATTTAATGATATATAGCATGTTAGTGTAGCAATTAGTTTTGTATAGAGAATATTGCAATTTATGCCATTTGTATAGTGATAAGTTTATGCAATAAAGAGGCAAAACGGAAAATGGCAAGCGGCTCACTGCAAAGTATTGCTAAAGTCTACCTTAGGGGCTCGGGACCCAGTACCAGTAGTAGTGTGAAGAACTACCAGTGACTAGTGAAGTGAAGTGAGTGGTATCCGGTGGTAGCTGAAGTGACTAGTAGCAGTATATAGTGAATAGTGAAAGTGTTAGCTAGCCGAAAAAGGTCGTAACTGACATTCGCAGTTACACATAGTGAAAGTGTTAGCTAGCCGAAAAAGGTCGTAACTGACATTCGCAGTTACACAGTGAAAGTGTTAGCTAGCCTAAAAAGGTCGTAACTGATATTCGCAGTTACATATAGTGAAAGTGTTAGCTAGCCGAAAAAGGTCGTAACTGATATTCGCAGTTACATATAGTGAAAGTGGTAACTGATATCCGCAGTTACACAAGTGATAAAATCAGCTAGTTTAGTTGATAATAGCTGCTAGTCAGTAGTGTTAGAAAACCAGCTACTACCAATAGATATTTGATACCACCGTACAATTTAAAGAAATCTTTTGAAATATACATTGAACAACCGTAGTTTAACAACCGTGATAAATAGTTATAAAATTTCGCGACTAATCAATCAGTCGAACCGCTGGCCACTACCTTGCTATTTGTATTTGTTAATCGTGCATTTTGATTTTAACTACAGTCCACAATATTTAAGCGGCACCAACAAAGACGGCGGTGAGAGTACCCACCGGAACCTATAGGTGTAGGACGTGAGCGACTCGCGAAGTATCTTCGACAACATTTAC
Source organism: Parnassius apollo (assembly GCA_907164705.1). Taxonomy (NCBI): domain Eukaryota; kingdom Metazoa; phylum Arthropoda; class Insecta; order Lepidoptera; family Papilionidae; genus Parnassius; species Parnassius apollo. Next base: position 24,500 of record CAJQZP010000356.1, on the reverse strand, counting down.
TCCGGAGAGTTTCGCCCGTCCGGCACAAAAACAGTTTATTTTTGCCTTTTCGCAGATATTACATGCAAAATCCCCACAGTCAGTAAATTTCGTTAATTGTATTCATCTAATCTCATTACAGTTACGAATTAAATCACAAAATTAGACTGATAAAACAAATATTTTTACTTTTTTTTAATAGGATAAGGGTGACAAATGAGCACACGTTCCACCTGACGGTAAGTGGTTGCTGCGGCCCATAGACATCTACATCAATCCTCAATCATGAATCAAAATGCAGATGCGTTGTCACCCGTAAGGACTAACATGAAATGCCTCTGTTCCAATAAAAAGGGTCTCCGGTTCTCTACACTCACAACACGAAACACAGCAGCATCAAGCTGCTATTTTACGCGGGTATTCTGAGAGAGCGTGGTCTTCCCGGGTCGAGCCGACCCATTCTTGCTACAACTATGCTATTAATATAACTGCAGCAAGGCTCTACCACATAGAGAAAACTGTTTTATTAAAAATGTTTCGCTTTCTGTATGAGAAGAAACTAAATTAAGCTGCAAATAGTCCGTTGCTCTATATGGGAGAAGGTAATGGAAGATCCAATGTTAGAGACTAACTACAATCACCTAGCTTGATCAGTGAAAGATGACGCTGCACACTGCTGCCAGCCGAATGACCTTGACGATACGAAAACTGCAGCGTCTTAAAGATTATAGGACAGAGCAGGCGCGCTCGCGCGGCTGTTATTAAGTCCTTAGAAAACTATATTTCTACAAGTAAAACGCGAAATAAAAACATTATTCTCAATTAAAAATGTTAGTATACTTCACAATCTTTTTTATGAAAAAAGTATTTATACAGCCTGTGCCGTTTTGCCGAAGTTTGCAAATTATGATAAAAATCTTTTATCTTTTTGCCGATTTTTTTCTACGAAGGTATGACAAAAATACAAGGTTATTCAATTAGAAACAATTATCGAATCTTTATCTGTCACTTTACGGATTAAATTAACAATTATTGTGATATTTTTTCACTAAAATGTTCAATAATTTAGGCATTTCATTTTTAGAGCCTTAAGTCATGGATTCAACGAAATTGCTATGTAAATATTATTATGTTGGTGGTTACACTCTAGGTCGGTATTCTCCACGGAGCAAATGCTCCGTGGTATCCTATTTGCTAGAAACAAATTAGTTATTGTCTCGCTAACTCCGGGCCTTTTTAAAATTCTAGACCAACAAAGAAAGACATACTGTTATTTTTACACATCTATTTACTTCTGATTAAAATATTATTAAATTTTACACTTTTACTTATTTTATTTATTTGTTTACTACACAATTATAACATCATTACAGTAAAGATACATACAACATGATAAACTACTATTTAGAATGTATGTGTAATGCTGCCACAATTATTTATTTATTACACTTTTGTGACAAGTATAGGAAACGACAGAAACATTTTATAGTTACCGGTAGATGGCGGTATATATTTTATAGTTACCGGTAGATGGCGGTAATCAGCTGAGCGCTAATCATAAATTTAAAATATAGTAATGACATTTTTGAATCGTGATGAATGCCAATAAATTGGTCTAATGGTCTAATGCGCTTGCACGAACGCCGTATGTCGTGAGATCGAATCTAATCCGATTGTGAAAATTACGTTTTTTCTTAGATTAAATAAATTTTGGTTTTACAACAAAAGTTAAAACATTTACAATTTATAATATAAATCTGAATCTGACTATACCTACTACTAGAACAAAAAAAGAATATTTGTGTGGATTATAACAGAACAACTTAAGACACGACAAAACGACTTTATAAACTGTCTGAACTTTTAAAATCGCAATACAAATGTCATAGATAATTATTATACGACGCATGACAAAAAAAAAACTATATGATAAGGCCCTCAACACACTATGATTTATTTTGTGATTATTTAAGAGATATAATATTAAGGATTAGATATAACTATTTCGAAAAATGAAAACCGGAAATTCATTACAACAAGAAAATGTGACAATAAGAAGACCTGCTAAGTGTAACTCGGAGAATGACTTAACGAAACTAGAGATGGATATGACATCATCGTCGACAATGTTATTTGAGAATACTATGGACAGTTTACCGAATTTATCAACAATTGAGAATCCTATAGTAGTTGAGTTAAAAATAAATAATAATAATTTAGCCTTAAAACTACAGTCAGCGCATAAAGAAATTGAAAATCTAATAACAGAAAATTTTAAACTTAAACGTGAGTTGGAAAATTGTCAAATGGTAATTAAAACACTAAAACAATTAAATTCAACTCAAAATAACGAAGCACGATCTACAAACTCAACACCGAGAAGAAAGGGAACTAAACAAAATAAACTTAAACCACTACAAGATATCCTGTCACCATTGCTTAATAATATAAAATCTACAAATCAAGATTCTACGGCTGATAGTAGTATACTGACAGTTACTGGTGATATATTAACTAAAGACAGTAAAACGGATACTGCAACAGACACTTATACATACTCTGACAGTAACATGCACAAAAAAGAAAACAGTAATATGCGGATCACTAAAAGAAACAATAGTTTTAGCAACAAATCTGAAATAGCGTTAAATGTTCAGCAGCAAGATGTTGTAAATAAAGTTATTGACAAGGATAACATATCTACTAATATTACTAATAAACGGTCAATATTGGTGGATCGTATATCTGCAAAAAAGAAAATCATAATTATTGCTGATCAGTATGGGAAAAATGTCAGACACTCATTGGAAAAACTTCTGGGTCCGGAATATCAAGTTTACTGCTTTATTAAACCTGGTGCCGAGTCAAGCGAAGTGTTAAATGTTTGGAAACATGAAATATCTTCATTAACATTAAATGATTGTGTGGTTGTACTTACAGGATCTAATGATCGTAATACTTTTAAATTAAAATGTAACTTGATGAGTTGGGTCACCTCATGCCAAAATACAAATGTAATAATATCGGAGGTTCCACATAACAATTACCTAAACTTATTTAAGCTAAATTACGAACTAAAGTTCTTATGTAGCAATTTTAAGCGAGCGGTGTTTTTGGATATGGATTATTGCAAATCTGTCCCACGAAGAAAGCTGTTTGCTTTGAACTTATCGAGGTCATTACTGAAAGAAATTTTAAGTATTAGTTACAGACAAAATTATTTAAATTATATAAAGAACGCTGCTTGTGTAACAGGGAACTCAAAATTGTATTCAAAATGTGATAAATCATGTCAAACAGAGTTTTGTAATGTAGCGATGGAAGGATCAGCGAGTAATGAAACCGATGATTCTTCAGAGTTTTTTCGTGGTCCAAAATAATCTGTATCTCTTGCATCAAAACATAAACGGAATTATTAACAAATCCGACTTACTTGCTGTGTGTTTAGCGGAATTAAAAGATGAAAATAAAATAATTGGGATTATTTGTATAACCGAGCATAATATGGTTGAAGATGACATTAAACATCTATGTATACCAAATTTCAAATTAGCTTCAAGTTATTTGCGAAAAAATAGAAAAGGTGGAGCTTGTATTTTAGTAGACTATAATATTAAGTATAACACAATTTACGAAGTTCAAGCTCTATCCATTAGTAACGAAGTTGAATGTTGTGCAATTGAGCTTGTTGAATTTGGAATAATTATAATATGCATGTACCGAGTGCCTAAAAATTCTGCTAAGGATATTGATACATTTTTAAATACATTGCAAAATATATTACACAAGTACTGTTTTAAATCAAAAAAACTTGTCATTGTTGGTGATTTCAATGTTGACATGTTAAAACCAAATATCTTGACAAATAGCATAACACAAATTTTGAGTAGTTACAATTTAAAAATTGAATTTAATGAACCAACAAGGTTATGTAGTGGTACCTGCATAGATAATGCATTCCATAATTTCACAAAACTAAATAGCGAAATACGAGATTTTGCACTCTCAGATCACACAGCCCAACTGCTGAAAATTCCAGTAATGAAGCATCATGCAATGACATATTGGTATGTTTTTAAAAGCGATTTTTGCAAAAAAAATTTAAAAAAGTTTGTAGATTGCCTAAACTCTTTCACATTCAATGAATTATTTTCTTTAGATAATCCTAATGACGCCTTTGATTATTTCTTTGACATTTATAAATTATGTTATGATTTATGCTTTCCGAAAATAAAGATAAGAATGTCTTTAAAAACAAAACCGAAATGGATTACAAAAGGAATTAAGTTGTGTAGCAGAAACAAAAGGAATCAGTTATGGAAATTTCGCCTTAATCCTAATAAAGACTCAAAAGATAAATTTAAAAGGAACACTAAAAAATTAAAGAAATTGAACTCACAAAACGATCGCAGAATAACTATTACATAGCAAATGCAAAAAATAAATGTTTAGCTACGTGGAAGGTTATTAAGAATAACCAAACAAATGCCCCTATAAAACAAATCGACAAAATTATATATAATAATCGAATAATAACAAACCCGAAAGAAATAGCTCAAACTTTTAACGATCACTTTATACAAATGGAGCATAAGAAACAGGTTAATGAAGAGAACGCAGGTAACTATTGTATACAAGTTAATAAGTCTTCGTCAATGTTTATGGCCCCTGTCACTCCTGTTGAAATATATGAAACAATAAAGTCACTTAAAAATACCCAAAGCACAGGGTATGACGGAATAACTACTAAAGTAGTCAAAGAGACAGCATTTTTGATTGCGGGTATTTTATGTCATATAATAAACTTATGTATAGAGCAAGGCAAATTCCCTAAGTCTCTAAAGCTGTCAATAGTAAATCCATTATTTAAAAAAACCGACAGATGTGATGTTGGATGTTATCGCCCTGTTGCTTTGATTACTGTATTTGCGAAAGTTTTTGAAAAAGTTTTATATAAACGTTTAAATAAATATCTCGAAGATAATAAGATACTCGTAAATGAGCAAAAAGGATTTCGTAAAAATAAATCTGTAAACGCGGCAATTTATGACCTGCTCAACAAAATTATAACATGTATAGACAAAAAAATACCTGTGGCCGCGCTATACATGGACATGACTAAGGCTTTTGACTTTGTGGATCACAAAATATTAATAAGAAAATTACATCAATATGGATTGCGAGGGACAGTTTTAGATCTTTTTGAGTCATATCTTACACACAGGACGCAGATTACTGAAATAAGGAGAATATGTCCTATAAAGTTGACAGAAAAGGTTTATCGATCGACACCCCGAGCTGTGTACTACGGCGTTCCACAAGGAAGCGTTTTGGGTCCACTCCTGTTTCTTTTGTACATTAATGACCTTCCATCGGTGATACAACAATCTATGGTCCTTTTTGCGGATGATTGTACGGTCGTTTATGAAGGCAATAATACCCAAAGCTATGAAATTGAGATTAACAATTCCATTGGTCTTATAATTGATTGGCTCGTAAAAAATAACTTAAATATAAATTTAGAAAAAACTAAAATTATGAAATTTAATTGGCAAAAAAGATAGTTTATCAAGTTTTAATATTAATTATAAAGGTTCACCAATCTATGAAACGATAGAAACTAAATTTTTAGGAATTATCATTGATAACCAACTGAACTGGAAGGCACAGGTCGATAGTGTTTGCAGTAAATTATATAAATTTTCATATGCCTTGTATAAGTTAAATAAAAGAGCAAATACGCAAACACTTCGTATAGCATATTTTGGATACGTTGAGTCAACACTTAGGTATGGTGTAATGTTTTGGGGAAACTCAGTGGATCGGGAAAAGGTATTCAAAGCTCAAAAAAGGTGTATTCGAGCAATCAAAAATCTACACTGGACAGACAGCTGTAAACCACATTTTAAAGAGCTGCAAATTCTAACTTTTCCCTGTCTTTTTATCTATGAGACGGTTGTGTTTGTCCATAGAAACCTGCCACTGTTTGAAAATTTAAATAATAGAAGGTATCCTCTGAGATTAAAAGTTCGACAATCAAAGTCAGCAATAATGCGAAAAAGTATATTTTGCCTATCCATACCTATATATAATAAAATACCTAATGACATAAAGAAAATAAATAATATACAAAGCTTCAAAAAGTCATTAAAAACATTATTAATTACTAAATCTTACTATTCTATTAATGAATACCTTAATGACATAGAAATTAAATGATTGTTTTGGTATACATAATAGTATAATATTTATATTTGATTTGACATACCACATATTATACATTTGACATGATATTATGATAACCTGATGACATCGACATTTTTGATTTCTTTTTTTTTATGTATATATATATATATATATATATATATATATATATATATATATATGTATGTATATATATATATATATATATATATATATATATATATATATATATATATATATATATATATATATATATAGTTTACTTACGTGACATTAGCTTAAGATGCAGTATTTATTGTTGACTCGTGTATTTAATAATAGTAATAATAATTTGAAAAGATGACATTTTCATTTACTTCACCTTTTTTTTCTTTTTTTTTCAATATAGACGTAAAGGCGCCATTACGAAATGTGTTATGTGTCATGGGTATCATTGCAAGACGCTTTCACTTATAATATATAACATTTTTGTGAATATTTAATACCACCTACAAATATGATTATTGTATTTTTATAATTTGCAATCAATTTTAATAGTATTCCATTTTGCTGTTATTGGCTATAACGTGAAGAAATATATTTGTACACCACACTGTGGTAGAATACACGGTACCTACTGTAAACTTTTATAACACCTAACTTACTGTATTCACAAATAAATAAATGAATTTGAATTTGAATTTGAATATAACAATCTTTTTTACAATAAGGGTAAATATGTATAAAATTATTTATCACACGATTTGGTTTCATAAGAGACGTAAGAGACAAGTATAGGAAACGACAGAAACACTTTATATTTACTGGTAGATGGTGGAATAACAAGCTCTTTACAGTAAGCGTAAATAGGTATAAAATCATTGTAAAATTATTTATCACACGATTTGGTTTCATAAGAGACGTAAGAGACAAGTATAGGAAATGACAGAAACATTTTATATTTACCAGTAGATGGCGGTATAACAAGCTCTTTACAGTAAGCGTATAAATGTATAAAATCATTGTAAAATTATTTATCACACGATTTGGTTTCATAAGAGACGTAAGAGACAAGTATAGGAAACGAGAGAAACATTTTATAATTACCGGTAGATGGCGTTATAACGAGCTCTGTATAGTAAGTGTAAATTTCCACTTGATGGCGGTATAACAATCTCTTACAATAATCGTAAATTTCCCGTATATGGCGGTATAAAATATTTTTAAAATAAGCGTAAATTTCTAGTAGGTGGCGGTATAAAAACCTCTTTTTCATAAGCGTAAATTTCCAGTAGATGGCGGTATAACAACCTCTTTACAATAAGCGTAAAATTCCACTAGATGGCGGTATAACAACCTCTTTACAATAAGCGTAAATTTTCCAGTAGATAGCGGTATAACAACCTCTTTACAATAAGCATAAATTTCCAGTAGATGGCGGTATAACAACCTCTTTTTAATAAGCGTAAATTTCCAGTAGATGGCGGTATGACAACGTCTTTAAAATAAAAAATGGTGTTGCGGTTGATCATAGGCGGATGGGCGGCGGTAGTCTCTTAACATCAGGTGAGCCGCATGCTCGTTTGCCCCCTCTTATATAAAAAAAGCGTAAATATGTATAAAATCGTTATAAAATTATTTGTCACACGATTAAGTTTCATAAGTGACGGATAGGTCTCTTTGCTAGAAACAAATTACTATGTACATATTATTTCGTTGTTGGTTACACACTAGGTTGGTATTCTCTTTGCTAAAAACAAATTAGTTATTGCCTCGCTAACTACGGGTCTTTTTAAAATTCTAGACCAACAAAGAAAGGCATACTGTTATTTTTACACATCTATTTATTTTTGATTAAAATATTATTAGATTTTACACTTCTACTCATTTTATTTATTTATTTACTACACAATTAAAACATAATTTCAGTAAAGATACACACAACATGATAAACTACTATTTAGCATGTATGTGTAATGCTGCCACAATTATTTATTTATTACACTTTTGTGACAAGTATAGGAAACGACAGAAATATTTTATAGTTAGCTCAGACGTCCCTTCGCAATTATGAACGATTTGTCTGTATAAATTTCAGTCCGTCATTTTGTTAATTTAAAAATTATTTTTATGACAAAAATATGCCTACCTACAATTTAAACGAGGCATCCTTATTGTTGTCACCTTTCTTAAAGAACAAGACCTCGGCACTTCTGCACCACGCCTCTGGAGTAGTGCCACCATGGAGGACGGAATTGAAGAGCTTCTGAAGGACTTCAAGTACCGGTGTTCCACCCGCTTTCAGCAGTTCCGCTGTAGTACCATCCTCGCCTGGGCCCCTGCCGTTTTTAAGGTGCTGGAGAGCCATTCTAATCTCGCTCAGACTGACGTCCGGCATATCATTGGAATAGTGTCGGATAAGACTAGCTCTTGGATCGTTACTCACACTTACGTGTGGCTCCAACGATGATGTGTACAGCTGCCCATAGAACCTCTCAATCTCACTCAAAATCTCAGGTGTTGCGGAAACGATGCTGCCTCACTCAATCTTCAGCTTTAACAGTTGGCTCCTTCTGGCAGACAGATTTCTGGCAAAGGCTTTGGAGCCCTGGTTCCGCTCGATCGCTTCTTCAATACGAGGAATATTAAAGTTGCGTAAGTCTCACCGCTTGCATTTGGAGATCTGTCTGTTCGTTGCCTGTATGCTGTCAAATCTGTTGACGATTGCGGCCTCATCTCCCGTCTAACAGCCATGAGATTAAGAGTGTGATCGGAGAGTTTTTGTGTTCTTCTGCGGCGGTTACTTTGCTGAACTTAGCTCCGACCGCAAGGACAGTTTCCACGAGTTTGTCATTCATATCGGTTTCCGAAAAGGCTTCAGTATCATAGACCACATACATACCCGGCGGCAGATTGTACAGAAGATCAAACAGTACAATCTGCAACTTTGCATGGCGTATGTGGACTATGAGAGGGCTTTTGATTCCGTCGAAATTTGGGCGGTGCTACAGTTCCTTCAGCGGTGCCAAGTTGACTGTCGGTATTTCAAAGTGATGAAGTGTTTGTACGGCTACTTGGCTATGTGAGTACAGAACCAGAGTTCAAAACCCATCCAACTTCAGAGTGGTGTAAGACAGGGTGACGTTATATCTCCGAAACTCTTCACCGCTGCATGGGAAAACGTTTTCAAGCTACTGGACTGGAAAGGATACGGTATTAACATCAATGGCAGGTACATCACTCACCTTCAATTTGCCGACGATATATTCCTAATGGCAGAATCGCTGGGGGACCTAAGCACTACACTCAATGACCTCAACGGTATCTCCCAACGGATAGGTCTTAAGATGAACATGGACAAAACAAAAGTCATGTGTAATGACCATGTCACACCTATGCTCGAAATTGTTGACGAGTACGTTTACCTAGGACAAATAGTCCGACTAGGTAAGTCCAACTTCGACCGAGAGGTTAATCGACGGAATCATCTCGGCTGGGCAGCGTTCGGGAAATTACGACACACTTTTCGTCAGGTATACGTCAAACTCTGAAAACTAGATTGTACAACAAGTGCGTGTTGCCAGTGATGACTTACGGATCTGAGACGTGGTCCTTTACTGCTGCCCGTATGAGGACGCTTAAGGTCGCTCAGCGAGCTATGGAGAGGGCTATACTCGGAGTTTCTCTGCGTGATAAACTCAGTAATGAACATATCCGCAGTACAACCAGAGTGACCGACATAGCCCAACGGATTAGTAACTTGAAGTGGCAATGGGCCGGCCATATAGCTCGCAGAACCGAAAACCGAGGGGGAAGAAAGGTACTCGAGTGGCAGCCTCCTAACGGTATGCGTAGTGTAGGGCGATCCCCGACTTGATGGAGTGACGACCTGGACCGTGCTTTGTTGCATTACTTGGGGGAGACCTAAGTTCAGAAGTGAGCTTGAGAAGGGCTGTAATGATGGTAATGATGATCTTTCGCTCACAAGTGAATATTTGCCTGTCTATGAATGCTTAAACAGTAGTAATGCTTCCAGAAGATTTTTGGATGCCGCTTTCGTCAAAAGTGGTTCGCTGTTTTCATTCATCAGCATTCCGAATTACTGCATTAAAAATCTATGTCTTTATGAAGGATATTGAGAACGAGTATAGTTGCAGGCTGTGAGACATTATACTACAGACATCTTAATCTTCTGGGATGACGTTTTCTGTAAACTTCATTTTGTTGTTGGCTGCAGGGGTTCGTGGTCTATAGTAGCCACTTACCAACAGGTCGGACTGCGAGTTCGTGAGTCATTACAGTTGTGGCCGTGGGAGGAAAAGGGGAGATCTTCCAAGCAAGGTGTTGTGCCCGGGGAACGGCCAACGCTCCGTGTGATAGTTCGGAGCTGTTCTATATATTATACTGTTTATGATTCGGAACTTTGATAGCGCGATTTAGGCTTCGGTGTGTTTCGCTTGTGGCGCGACCACAGCGCCGCCACACAGTCTTATAAAAAAACGTGTGTCATGACACTGCACGTTATATTAATCGCTCTCTTCTGAAGGTTTACACTAATATTTTTTTTTATGGAACAAAGGTAACAAACGAGCACAGAGCCCACCGGTTTAAAGCTTGTTTCCTGCCGCCCGGTTTCAAGCTTCAGGACGCCGATAGTTTAGGTAATTTGTTTTTACAGTGAAAATAATGGTTATTTAAAAAAAAACATAAGCCCCGCTTTATAGTTATTTCAGTTAGTATGCAGAGTTTCATGATCTTATTTAAGGTATTTTATGAATAACAGCAGTTTATTGTTCAGTTTGGATGTAACTTTGGATTTTTTTTTCTAGCGAAATAATTTTACGGAATCGTGTTTTCGTCCAACTTAGTACGTAACATTAATCCTCAACTTTACCATATATTTATTTCAAAATTAATGCTGCAATATTTTCGACATAACGGAGGATTTTGCTAAGCCATTTGAGGTTATATTTCCCCTTAAGTGGCTACCGCAGCCCATGACCAACCGCAACACCAGGTGAATTGCAGGTGCGTTGCCGGCACTTAAGAAAGGAGTAAGCTCTTTTCTTGAAGGTCCCCAGGTCATATCTGTCCAGAAAAATCGCCGGTGGTAAATTATTCCACAGAGAGGTCGTACGCGGAAGAAAACTCTTAGTGAAACGTACAGTGGTAGACCGCACCGTAGGGCGTTTATGAAATTTGGCGGCTGGGATTAATCTGAACAATTCTGCTGAGCACTACCCGTGATAGATGCGGTACTCGGCCGTGAATGAAGATATTGTGAAGAAACCTAGATGTCAAAGAAATAAAACATTTCGAGGACATGTGAAGTCCGCGACCATGCATTGGAGCCACGCGGTGGACTTACTTTTTTAAATATTCCCTCTAAGAATTGCGAAAAGGCCTGTGGAAAGTAGTGTTGCCCAAAATCGGTCTTGGTATTGCAGTCTTCGTTCTTGCATTTTTGCAAGACCAAGACCAAGAACAAGACCGCCTAATTTTAGCTAGACTAAGACCAAAACTGACCGTGCAAGATTTGAGCAAGAACAAGACTAAGCCTGCGAGACTCTTGCGTCTTGCAATTAGGAATGAGTGTCGTTCCAGGGTTGGAGTTCGGGTATACGTTGGGACTCTATGAGACGCAAAAAAATATATAAAAAAAAATTTGGAAAATTGGACTTATGCGCATTACGAACAATACCATAAACATACATAGCGGATGAAAATATCCATTAAAATAAAAAACAGTGCATCCCTAGTTTTGACCATCGGCACTTTGATAGTGCGCGGCGTCTTGTTGTCGGCATCATCAAAGGTCGAATACTGACCTGTCAAAGAAATTTTGCAGCTATTCGGAAGTACAAGGTCAAGATACACGCGCCGGCGGCTTCTATTGATATCGCATTCAATCGTCGCCGCCGCGCCGCACGCACTACATTTGACACTATTTGAATGCCGCCACAGAGTACATGTTCCAAAGAATAAAATAAGTTTCCGGGTACTCAGAATGGACACGAATACATTATGCTGATCACGCAAGGAATATTGTAATTAGATAATGGTAAGCATAGGTAGATACCATAATAATTTATTGTAGTAAGTAATTATTATAATATTAACTATATGGGTTTATAATAATTACTTACTATTATTATTATTACCTAATAGATAAACATGTTCAATAAGTTCACTGCAAATCTCGGTTTTTGGAAGTGTGTGTTTTTGAACACAAAGTGTTCGAATATGTCGTCACCCAATTGATAAATATTGTAGACACTTTTAACACACTTGAAACGTGTAAATATTTTGTACAATGCTAATCGAATAATATAAAAAATGTGCATATTAAATAAAAAGCGTAAAATAAGATCCATGTACTTTTTAGGAGCCCGAGTATCTCTTAGAGAACCGTTTAAAGAAATTGATTGCATCGTATTGATGTAAATAATAGTGATTTGCACAATTTTAATAGTAGAAATAAAAATAAAATCACAATACCTGCTTTCCGGTTACACAAAGTATATAATGCGTTCTTGGGTAGCGATATATGCTTTTATAATAAGATTCCAAAAGAAATGTTAGATCTTTCACCTTTTCAATTTAAGTCAGACAAAAATGCTTTGAACTGACCTCTCGTACTACACAGGACTAACTAGAAATTTCTAAACCGATTTGGTATCTACATGTACATTTGACATTTTATGTTTGACTTATCGCTTTACATAATTATAGAACTATTGTAAAAATATTTTGAAAAGAGCAACTACTGAGTTTCTTACTTTCTTCCACGATTCTTCTCAGTAGAATCAGAACCCCTGGACATGGAAAAGAAAAAATTGGGGAAAACAGTGATTATATGACTATTCAAAAGTGTATTTTTAATGCCTACTTGAATAAAACATATTTGAATTTTGAATTTCAAACGAGTGAAGGCAAATTTAATTTAATTAACGTAGATTAATTCAATCACAAGAAGAACATAATATACACAATTTTATTTACATATTTACATTTCATTTTTACGTAGGTACACTATACCTATCTGGGAACGCATATACTTTATTAATCTTCTGAAGAATCATTAATTTTATCAAAGGATGCCGAACTTTCCTTTGTCGTTCTTTCGGCGTGTACTTACAAATAGTAGTATTTATTTTAATTCCAGTCATTCCAATTGAGCTTTGCTTCAAGTCTAATGTATTAATTGTTTTTACTCTAATCCTTGTTGTTCTCGGAGTGATAAGTTTACAATTTGACATGAGTGACGAAGAGTCGAATAGTTCTAGTCGGAGTAGTGAGAGTTGGAGTTATAGATCTAAAAGACCTAAAAGTAAATTTGATGAGTTTTTCGACATAATTCATGCATCCCAAATTGCTTTGTGTAAATTATGCCAACATAAAAAAGTTTGAAATAAAAATGAAAAACAGAAACACTTCAGGCTTAAGGAAGCATCTAATATCTTTACACAAAAGGGAATCACAAATATTTCTTCCTGAAAAACCAAAATTAAGTGGAGATATCACAGGTTTTTAATAACCACCGGAAAAAGTGGACAGGTAAGAAAAAATATACTTATCACACAATTACATAACACATATATTATGTAACTGGCGGCCGCCTACGGCTTCGTCCGCGTACAATATCTGATTTCCTATGAGATTTTGAAATTTTCTCGCTGCAAAAGTCTTACCTAAGTATAAAGAGGCTATATATGTAAAGCTTAACTATGCAAGTATTTATTATTTAAAACTAATAAAGTAAATGTCGATCTTCATATCTATACTTTAAAAATATAGGACTTGCATGTAACCATTTTACCCCAATTTCACCCCCTTAGAGTTAGGATTTCGTAAAACAGCTTATTCAGGATTTTATTATTGAAAATTTATAACTTTAATGCCGATTTTCGTGTCTTTAACTTCCAAAACGTAGGACTTTCATACAAACTTCCAACTCCCATTTCACTCCCTTAGGGATAGATTTTCTCAAAACCGTTTCTTAACTGATCTCTATGTCATAAAAGGAACCTACCTTTCAAACTTAAAGTTTGTATGTTTAATAGTTCCTGAGATATCGTTTTGCTAAAAAATAAATTCTCGCTCTTTAAGATAACTCGAAATCGTTAGAACTTTGTCTATGAAGCTGAATATGAAATAAAACTTTGTTCCTCTGAAATGTCATTCACATTTATTGTGATAGTATAACCATGTTTATAATAAATTTGACGTGTTCTTGGTACGATAGTTATTGTTGGAATTCTACTGAGCCGACAAAACAATAATAGTATAGTAAAAAAGTAAAGTTAAAGCTTTCATATGTACGAGGGCTTCTCTTATTGAAGACTCTTAGAGGTGTGGGTGGTAAAAAATCTTTAACTTTACTTCTTTTACTATACAGTTATTGTATACATAGTAAAGTTACCTCTAAGAGTCATATAATATATATTATAATATCCAAACGGATACAACTTCTACGTCTCAATTTGAGGCTAGGTTTAAGCGTATTGATTTAGTGCGTAAAGAATTCTTGGATTATACGAATCAAATAAACGAGTTAAAGTTAAAATTAAAGCCGGATGATATTATTGATATGAAGCCCGTGATTGCTTTTGACGACATGTACTACGCCGTCGATGCCGCCAGGGCTGCTCTAAGCGAGGGTCGCACTCGAGCCGACGCGCAATGCGACCCGGACCCGAGTTTGACTTCCGGATTATCATATCATAGTATGAAACCATACGCGCAAGCACGCTTACCAAAACTCGAATTACCGAAATTTGATGGAAACATTGAACATTGGCAAACTTTCTTCGATACATTTTCCACACTTGTACATGAAAACAATAATATAAGGTCAATCGAAAAGTTTCATTATTTGTTGACGTGTCTCTCGGGTTCGGCGCTGTCAATAGCGAAAGGAGTGCCAGTTACCTCTGACAACTACCAAATTGTTTTTGACGCGCTTATCGAGCGGTTCCAAAATAAACGAATTTTGGCCGCAACGTACTTGAATAAAATTTGTAGCTTTATTCCGTTGAAGTCTGGTAATTATGCCGATTTACGTAACTTAACTAATATGTTGAATGAAACCGTTAATGCTCTGAAAGCTATGAAAATTAAGAACCTAGATGAGTTTATTTTATTTTATTTAGCTGCACGTGTTTTAGATTCTGATACGCGTAAACGTTTCGAGATGCAAAACGGGGAGCAAATTCCTACCTTTTCGGATTTATTAATTTTTTTACAAAGTTATGTTAAAGTGCTAGAAGTTAGTCAACCGGGTAATTGTTCCGACTCTGTTTTTCGGTCAGGACAGTTGCATAAAAAATTCTGTGCGTGCCACCGGGACACGAAACAGCCACAATAATAAACAATATCATAAAACTACATCATTGCCTTCGAACACTGCTATAAGTCCAAATGCTGCAAATAAAACAGCTGATTGTCTGTGTTGCGGGGCGGCACATGCGCTTTTCAAATGTCCGAAGTTTCAAGAACTTGATATTTCTGAAAGATATGGCTTAGTGTCTAATAAAAATGTTTGCATGAATTGTTTACGTTTAAATCATAATGCCAATAAATGTTTTTCGAAAAATACATGCTCAACTTGTGGTGAGTGTCACCATTCGTTGCTCCACGATGGCACCGCCATTGTTGCTGTTCCGTGTTGCTCCACTGACAGGACTATCGATAAAACAGCAGCTACGGTTGACGGCTTAACCACGACTGCGAGCTCCGTGACTACCAGCGCTCACGTTGGTCACAGTCGTGCTCTCGTTCTACTCGGCACATGTGTAGTGCGCGTGCGCGGTTGCGGTGCTCCCGCTCAGTATACTACTGCCCGCGCACTTATTGACAGTGGAGCTCAGGATAGTTTTATGACGTTATCACTCGCTCAACGTTTAGGGTTGCCCATTCGTCGCTGCAATTTAGCTGTAGCAGGCTTAGGAAAAAATGTAGTGCATCAAATTAAGGGTGAAACTTCATGCGTGGTAATGCCAACGGATTCTGATAGTCCAAACTTCACTATTAATGCTATAATAATGAATACCATAACAAGTAAAATGCCTGTCGTAGAAGTACCTTGTGGGGTTCGTGCAAATTTTAAACATCTAGTTCTAGCAGACAAACAGTTCGACAAACCCACTAATATAGACTTGCTGCTGGGCGCAGAACTATTCCATAAAATTTATGATGGCCAACGCCTAGAAATAGGTCCTGGTTTACCAGTCGCTCTACACAGTGTCTTTGGGTGGGTGCTCACTGGCAAAATTAATTACAGCTCTCATTCTCCACCTATGGTGTCTTCCCTCGTTTCTTCCACGCGGATTTTGAATGACGTGGTCAAGCGTTTTTGGGAGGTCGAAGAACCACCGAAAATATTTATAGCGAACCCCGAAGAGGTAAAATGTGAGGAACTATACTCCACTCTTGTGTCACGTAAACCTAACGGTCGTTACGTCGTCCCTTTGTTACTGAGGAAGCCTTGTGATGATCTGGGTGAATCTTTCGATATGGCAAAATCACGCTTATTCAAACTCGAAAAGCGACTTGAGCGCAATGTAGAATTAAAAAAGGACTATTTTGATTTTATGACGGAATATTCAGATCTGGGGCATATGCAACCCGCAGACGTTGGATCAGGCAAATTTGTAATTCCGCATCAGTGTGTACTCCGCCCTCAGAGTACTACGACAAAACTACGTGTCGTTTTTGATGCAAGCGCCAAAACGACGAACGGAAAATCATTAAATGATATCATATACACTGGTCCTAAGCTACAAAACGACATTGTTGATACACTGACAAAATTTCGTCTTCACGCAATCGTGTTCACCTCCGATATTTCGAAAATATATCGCAATATAGATTTACGTCCGGAAGACCGAGGGTGGCAACACGTGTTGTGGAGAAATTCTCCAGCTGATCCCGTGCGTGAATTCGAATTAAATACAGTGACATACGGTGTAACTAGTTCACCGTACTTAGCCATTCGTACCCTGCATCAACTAGCGGTCGATCATGCTTCTGAGTTTCCTCAAGCGGCTGACGTTTTACTTCATGACACTTTTATGGACGACATCACGACGGGAGCGCCATCTTTAAAACAAGCACTTGAGCTGAAAAATGAACTCATTAAACTACTGAGCTGTGCTCAATTTGAGCTGCGTAAATGGAGTAGTAATTCGGCCGAATTTATTGCAGCTCTACCGTCCGAACATTGTCAAATACCCAGGGTCTTTTGTGATGAAAATCACGACCACATCCTTAAAATTCTGGGTGTCCAGTGGGACCCCGTAGAAGACTTCTTTACGTATTCGTTTTCAGAGTTCAATTCCAACTTAACAAAGCGTGCAATATTATCAAATATCGCTCGCATCTATGACCCAATTGGTTGGCTAACTCCTGTCATTCTAATAGCCAAACTATTGCTTCAAGATATGTGTCGCCTTCAGCTGAGTTGGGATGAACCCGTTCCACCTGAGGTCGCTCACCAATGGCACAACTTTATCTCTGAAATTCGACTTGTTAAACAGATTAAACTGACTCGTAGAATTACATATGATGACGCCGAAAGTTATCAATTGATTGGTTTTTGTGATGGCTCTTCAAAGGCATATGGATGTTGTGTGTACTTAAGGACAGTTCGTGCCAACCATTTTAGAACGCATCTGCTGATTGCAAAATCAAAAGTCGCACCCCTAAAACCATTAACGGTTAACCGTCTAGAACTTTGCGGTGCTGTACTTTTAGGGCGAGTTCTTAAGCACATGCAAAAATTGCTGCGAGATAAAATCCCTGTAAGTAAAGTGATTGCCTTTACTGACAGTAGCACAGTTCTAGCATGGTTACATACGGAACCTCATAAACTAAAGACTTTTGTTTCCAATCGTGTTGCGAAAATCATCGACGATGTATCCTTGGATAGCTGGCTACACGTATCGACATATGATAATCCTGCCGATAATTGCAGTCGAGGTCTCAGTGGTTCACAACTGGCGACATGTTCTATGTGGTGGTCAGGTCCAAGTTGGCTCGCTAACGATTCCTCCACTTGGCCAATAAAGTTCAAATGGGAATCACAAGCTTCCGTACCCGAGTTGCGCTCTACTGCTCATGTGTCTCAAACGGATAACGGCTCTACTGAGCTTGATTTTATTAGTGGACTCTTAGACCGCTACTCCACGCTGTCCCGCGTTCAGCGTGTGCTAGCTTGGTGTTTGCGGGCTGTAGCAGCGTTCAAACGAAACTATAATACTAAGAATTTCTTGAGCGTATCAGAGCTGAAGCAGTCTATCGTCTATATGGTTCGACATGAACAAAAACTTCATCTTACAGAGGAAATCAAAGCCACCAAAGCCGTTAAAAAACTGCATCCCTTTATTGATGATGAGGGATTGCTGCGAGTGGGGGCCGTCTAGAGCAATCTAATCTACCCGCAACCGTAAAACATCCCGTACTGTTGCCAAAGGCGTCTCGCTTATCTTTGCTTATTATAGATTACTTTCATGTTAATTACTTACACTGCGGTCCTCGTACTCTTCAATCGATTATTCAGCGAAGATATTGGATACTTGGCATTCGTAACTTAATTCGGTCGCGTTTATCCAAATGTATTGCATGTTTTAGGGTAAAACCCGTTGCTTGCCAACCTTTAATGGGAAATCTTCCGTCGCCTAGAGTACAATCAACGCGGTGTTTCCAAAATGTGGGAATTGACTTCGCCGGTCCATTCATAGTGAAGGAAAGTCGTAGACGAAACGCTCGTACGTACAAGGCCTACGTGTGTGTATTCGTTTGCCTTGCAGTAAAGGCTATCCATCTTGAGGCAGTAACCGAGCTATCGACTTCTGCCTTTCTGGCGGCGTTAGATCGCTTCGTATCTCGTCGTGGCCTTTGTACCTTCATAGTGACCGACTGCGGCACTAACTTTATTGGTGCCCGGCGCTACCTTAACGAACTACAAACAAATGGTTTATAAGAACAATGATTCGCTTGAGTCTAGTCTTGCGAAACGAAATATTGTCTGGCGACTGAACCCTCCTACCGGGAGTAATTTTGGTGGCATATTTGAGAGCGGTGTAAAATCAATGAAGTTCCACTTAAAACGCGTTATAGGGTCACAAGTGTTGACATTCGAGGAGCTAATAACGATCCTTACTAAAGTCGAAGCCGTACTTAACTCGCGACCGTTGTGCAGTCTATCTCCGGATCCTAATGAGGTCGATATTCTTACACCTGGACATTTTTTGGCCCACGGTCCTCTTATATCGTTACCAGAACCTGAACTCTCTAATGAATATGTTTCCCCTCGGGCCCGCTGGCAGATGTTGCAAAAAATTACACAGTCTTTTTGGCATATTTGGCAACGCGATTATCTCCATACCTTACAGCAACGCGCTAAATGGTTTCGAGAACAACCGAATGTTCACGTCGGAGATATTGTATTAATTGTCGATAGCAATGTACCACCACTAGAGTGGCGTTCAGGTAGAGTTCAAGACGTGCATCCCGGCAAAGACGGTGTAGTGCGTGTGGTCACCCTACGCACTACTAATGGACTCCTTAAGAGACCAGTGAATAAACTGTGTCCTCTACCATTAAATCAATAATATACCAAAAAAATTTTTCTCATAATTAATATTATAGCCTTTTGTTATTTAGCTGGTAGATTTAGTTGTTAAATTATGTTGCCTTATATACCCTTCCAATAGGTATGCAACTAAAATTTAATTGTGAATACTATAGTAAGTTAGGTACATATTATTCTAAGCTAGCTTCTATTTTTGAAGTATTTAATTTTATAGTGAGAACTGCTATTGATTATTTACTCATGAAATCTGAAACGATTTCAAGTGGGGGGAATTATGTACTGGCTTGCTTTCCTTACTTTTTATTGCATCCTTCTTTCCAATTAACCGCAAAACAAACTTATGGCGCCATCTGTTGGCCCACAACAAAAGCGTCTGTAAAAGAAGTCGACGCGATCGATACGGAGATGTAATCGAGACTCAAGACGAACTGCATCGGTAATGGCTGTTCTTGTCTAAGCCTTCCAATATAAAAATTAATGTAAATAGCGTTAGTGAGTGTGCCGGGTCGACCCAGATGTGTGCATAGACTATATAATCACGTAGGAGTGTGCTCAAGGAAGACTGAAGCCTTCCACATCCGAAGATATCGTTGAAGCCAAGTTGGAGTTGATCGCCGCTGCCGCTAACCGTGAGTTTACCTATTCCATTTACCCTTCCTGGTGGGCCAGACTAATTTTCTCTCACTGTAGGTAAATTAAGTAGCAATTCCAAAATATATTTCTAATTACTTTTATTTCAAGTAAGAAGTGTCGCGATTACTACACAATAGTTCAATCCGCGCATTTTTTTTCTATTCTAACCTATTGATCAATGACAGTTCTACAAAAAGTCCATTGCTAAACATTCCCCCAAGGAATGCCACATGAAACAGTCCTGAGTTGTATACAATTATTGACTTCCTGCATGTCTTAGCTGTTCTTGACTCTGGGGGACCATCCTACAATTCCAAACCAGACAACTGTCTAAGTGTCCAAGAGAAACTAGGTTTAATATTATTTTTATCTGGATGCTAGTACCTCAAACCGTTGCGAGAAATAGGATTTTGACACGAACTGACAGACGAAAAACAAAGTGATACTATAAAGATTCCTTTTGCCATAAGTTACAAAAATCTGGAAACGAACATGTTACTGTTCGTACATGATATGTCTAGTGATGATATATGGATCTGAGATGTGGTCATTTACTGCTAGCCATATGGAAGCTCAAGGTCGAACAGCGAGCTATGCAGAGGTCTGTGCTTTTAAATACTCTGCGTAATAGGCTTCGTAATGAAGAATTCCGAAGTAGAACCAGAGTCACTGACGTAGCCTAATGGTTCAGTAAGCAAAAGTGGAAATGGGCTGGACATATGGCTAAAAGAACCGACAATCATAGGAAAAGAAAGATTTTCAAGTGGTAATGTCGTACTGGTAACCGAAGTGCGAGGCAGCCCTCCACTACACGGAATGACAACCTGGTAAAATAGATAAGATGCAGGAAGTCTGTGTACGTAGGGTCTGGAACTATGAGGGCATTCCTTGGGGGGAGGGGCTTATATTGATAAGGACTAATTATGAGTTGTTATGATGACTCTTCCTAGCACAAATATATGGGATATGTAGTATGATATATCGGTTGCGGATTATCGAGGGGGCGTAAATACCCCCCCCCCCCCCGTCTTTTTTAAATACATTGCACTGTGCTTTAGTCGGCCAAGTTAATTGAGCATGGAATAGCCATGTTTTTTTGACGTCGCTAAGCGACGCTATAGCTATAGTATGGCTGCAGCAAGAATGTTTCTACTTGGCCGGGCAAGGATTATACGCTCACAGAATACCAGCGTAAAATAGCACCTTAATGATTCTTTTCATATTGGTCCTCACGGGTGACAAAGCTTTTTCATTTTTCATTTTAATCGAGAACTGGATATATTGCCACAGTGTTCACCCGCCGTCAAGCCTTTACCATTCTAATATTTATAAAAAATATTGTCGTATTGGTGTATATTTTTGTGGTCCTGTACCGGTGGTCCAGTGAACACTGTTGGTCTCTAAGGGCACCCGAAGTGGTTGGCGAAAGCAGCAAACAATTCTCTTACATATAGAAAAGTATCAAAAATTCCTGGGGATGATGGATATGGTGGAGTGTGCAGCTACTGCCGATACGGTTTCTGTATAATGTGTTGCTAAATTAAAACATGTGGTGCACAATGAGACCTTGTCACATTCATTTTTGTATGTGTTTTATAATAGAACAAAATTTTAAATCGACGTTACTACTGAATCTGTTCTTTAAGGTTACCGTTCCATGAGAAAACAAAAAAATCGGTTAAATGGTCTTTCAGCCCTAAAAGATTAAAAACCACTAGTGTACATCGTCATGAATCAGCCCAGAACGTTTAATGTCTAAGAAATAATATCGATAGAATAAGTTTTACGTTACATCGAACTTCCATCGAGATCAATTTTAATCTAAATTCCCTCGAGCCGTTTCTTTTCATCGCATAAGCTGGCTTCAATTCACTGATTACGGTTCACATGATATTATATATTAAGAAAATATCAAGTTCAAAGCAAATTATCCGAATGATTTCGTAATTCTAATAACGTGTTTTCTAGTTCTAAGATACTATACGTAACGCAAAGGACAACTATGTATTATTTTCCATTAAAAATATTTTTGTTATAGTGCCTAAAACTATTTTTATACATCGTATAACCACACTGCAGCTATATTATGTTTGTAGTTAGAATCGGGTTGACTCGACCGGAGTCTCTCACAGACTAACAGCGGTTCCGTATGGTGAGCGTAGCATAAACCCTTTCTAATGAACACGAGGCATTGCATCTTAGTCCTCAGGAGTTGTCAACTGCAGTCTTTATTTTTGTCGTTATTAGTAAGACGCTGAGCTGCTCATCTCCTGACTTTTTCATTTCTGCCGCCTCTTACGACACCCACGGTAATAAATACGGTAGCAAAAACATAGTGTATCGAGGAATTAAAGACCGGACCGGCTGGCCAGGCCTAGCGATTTTTTTTCTTTTGATTGCTGAGTTTGGTAGAATATAAGGATATAAAAATAAAAATAATATGTTTTTTTTTTCGTTTGTCTATTCATGGAGACAACCCAGTGGTCTCTATATTACCACTGCCCATTGCACAAAAATAATGTTGTTCGTATGTTGCCAATGTCTAGAAAATCATCTGTAATGCTGTTAAGGGTTAAACTGCATCATAACAAATTATTCACTAATATAGTGAAACAATGCTTGAACCTAGAAAAATGTTAATTTTTATATTTTTGGGGATAATTATCGAAACAAGGTGCTGCACAAAGCAGAACTTGAGATATTTTGCACATTATTTTGAGATATTTGACATAATATTTTTCACATGATCTCTGTAGGTTTTTTTAAACTGCAGTAGTTGCATTGTTTCCTGGTGCACTCGCATGGTGCCTTCTTATCAAATGTACAGAGGTCATATGAGGATCACAAATTTTGATGGCATTTATCTCCGAAAACATCAATACTAAGACAAATAAAAATATAATAGAAATAAATACACTTATATATTTATTTAATGGGTTGGCTCGACTGGGGCAGTACTACGCTCTTACAGAATACCACCGTAAAATAGCAGCTTAATACTAGTGTGTTTTGTTTGGTGAGTGTTGAGAACCGGAGAACCTTTTTACTAGAAAAGAGGCATTCCATCTTAGTCTTCAGGGATGGCGACGCATATGCATTTTTTATAGGATAGGGTGACAAATGAGCACACAGTCCACCTGATGGTAAGTGGGACATCTACATCTATCCTCGATTACGAATCAAAATGCAGATGCGTTGTCACCTGTGAGGACTAAGATGGAATGCCTCGTTTCCAGTAAAAAGGGTCTCCGCTTCTCTACACTCACCATACGTAACACAGCAGCATTAAGACGTTTCATGAGAGAGTGGTCCTTCCCCGGTTGAGCCGACCCTTTCTTGCTTCAACTATACTTCTAATATAACTGCAGCATGGCTCTACCACGTATAAAATATGTAAATATATATTTAATCGTGTCTTAATCGAAAATATACATATGTCAATATGTATATGTCTATGTGCTAAGGCATCCACTCATACACTGGACTGTCTGTGCGGTTGTGATCCTTATTCTATATAAAAAAATGATAATATAAATAAATCTAAATCGTTACTCTTGACAGGCGTATTCACGATCGCAGTGCCAGAGCGAACGAACGTCAGTTTGAGTATTTTTCACTTATTGTAAAGTTGTTGTTATACGGCCATCTACTGGAAATTTACGCTTATTGTAAAGAGGTTGTTATACCGCCATCTACTGGATATTTATGCTTATAGTAAAGAGGTTGTTATACCACCATCTACTGGGAATTTACGCTTATTGTAAAGTTGTTGTTATACAGCCATCTACTGGAAATTTATGCTTATTGTAAAGAGGTTGTTATACCGCCATCTACTGGAAATTTACGCTTATTGTAAAGAGGTTGTTATACTGCCATGTACTGGGAATTTACGCTTATTGTAAAGAGGTTTTTATATAGCTATCTAGTGCAAATTTACGTTTATTGTAAAAGAGGTTGTTATACCGCCATCTACCGGTAATTATAAAATGTTTCTGTCGTTTCCTATACTTGTATCCTACGTCACTTATGAGTCCAAATCGTGTGATAAATTATTTTACAATTATTTTATACATAAATAAATAAAACTAGTAATCTTCCTAAAAATACTAAA